>JAULBZ010003899.1:0-15619 GCA_032360805.1 Neoturris breviconis
CAGAAGCGATTGCACGATCCCAGCGCCTTTTCGTCTTTTCTATAAGGTCCGAGAAAAATAAAAAAAAAGTCAAAAGGGGCTGGGGACGAGCTTGGTTATTGGCCTTTCAGCAAAATAATTTAAGGGTCCTGGGACTAGCGAAAATTTATCATTATGAACATTTATTTCTTAAATCAAAATTGCATTATTTAGCATTATCTTTGCAAGTATGAAGTTTGAAAGTAATTCCTTTACAAGTTGCAGCTTTATAACAGTTAATATTTTTGTTAAAATGACGTCATTACAAATTATCACTAAACGTATGTATTTCTGTCTTTCCTCAAATGTTAGAGACATCATTACTTCAAACAATTCTATTGTTTCAATGTTCTATAGAATATTTGTAAACAATAGGTTTATTTTGGTCGGATCGTGTTACTTATTTCGGATTCGAAATCGAATAACTAACTTTAGTAACTCGATAATTTATTCATAAATAAATTATTTTCTAATTCCGTCAACCGAATAATTTATTTCCTTTTTCGCAAAGATAAAACACAAACAACAAATAATTTTCCAAAATAGATTTATTCATGTAGTAGTGTCGTATGTAACAGGTTACACCGTGTATAATAATTTTACATGTGTGCATATGTCTAGTATATATACAATCTAGTTCAATTGTTTCCGACCCTATTCCCGAATTATCCTATAGCCTATTTTCTGTATCCCATTATCTTTCGGATTTTGTGTATGGTCTTCTTGTAGATTTATTCGCATGTTTTAAAAACCCTCCGCGTGCCAAATGGAGTGGCTGTTTTTCTGAAGGAAACCTTGAATGATATAATAAATCTCAAAGACGGACCTTTTAAATAGTAAAGTAGTAAAGCCTTATGAGTTGCATTTTAAATTTTGTAACAAATAAGAGTTTACAGTTCGCTCGTTCTTCGCAAATTCTTATGTACTCTTTCAATCACTTATTCATCCAGTCTTTCGTTCGTATCGTATCGTGCATCCGTGCGTTGATTTGTGTCTGTATTCCATAAGTTCTTCTTTTCTGATACTTCCCTGTTACAATATCTAAATAAGTAACGTTTTAAATATATATATATATATCTAAGGTACAGTATCTTTTCCGATTATTTCTGTATAACACTCCTGTAATCCCAATATTTAATAAATTCCAACTGCCACATAGCAACTGGCAATAACTATATATATATATATATGTATCAGCTATTGCATTCACAGCATTTAAAATAATTTGTAACAATCAGAAAATTTTTTATAACGTGTCAAATGACTATAAATCTGTAAACAAAGAACTTTTCATTTGCCAAATGGCGGTAAGGGTACTTATATCAGTAGTTACACTTTACTTTAAAACTATCGGTCAAAACGGCTAGCCAACTAGCAGTAATTATATATGTAGCTATCAGCTATTGTGGCGATATGGGTAACTATATTAGTAGTTATACTTCACTTTAGAACTTTCAGCCAAAAGCGGCTAGCCAAAAAGGTTCTTTTCTTGCCAACTGACAGTAACTATATATGTATCAGCTATTTTGAAACAACTGCTCAACAGTCGCTAAAATTCATTGGTTTAAAAAAGTTATAGAAAAGACACTTTACAATTTAATCTGCAGACAATGAAAACGCCACTAAAATAGAAAAGCCTACAAAAAAAACAACTGCTCAACAGTTGCTAGACTCTTAGACTTCATGTTAGAATTTATAGCATTCAGCTCTCTTAAAAATAAACTCAGCTTATCTCCATTTTCTTTATTTTTTCTTCAATTTAAAACTAAACAAGAAGCCGAATCGGCTTGAAAATCACACCAAACTGCTGCAAATAAAAACACAAAACACATGGTTATACACAAGTGTCAAAGTTTTTCACAATAATAAAACAGCAAGAATATAAATTTTGTGGATAATAATAAGAAAGTTTTGTGCAGAAAGTCTTATTTTTCCTTCAAATCTAATGCTGAATCTCTAAAATGCCTCGTCAGCAAAAATAAATCCACAGTTTTTCGGAAAAACTGGTATTATAAATTCACGCAAAATTTAACCAAAAAACATCACTCAGATGTATACTGTATACAATACATACAAACACTACAAACAGATAAAAACTAAGTATATACACCATAGTGACTTGCTGCTTAAATCAGACAAAGGTAATATAAAACACAGACGATATTGACATCTTTGAAATGTTTATATTTAACTTTAAATTGGCTTATCACCAGTGTCATATCCAGGGCCTTTTTGGGCATACCTGTTGAATGGTACAGGTAAGAATAGCCTTTTTCTGATACCAAAATTGAAAAATAATATAATTTAGTATGATAAAAAGGAGAATAAAAATGAAAAGCAAATTTTGCTCAACAGTTTGGGCTCCCGACCTGTACACCGGTATTAAAATTGACCTGGATATTTATTTTTGCAACGTCATTTTTCCTGCATACCGCAAGAACTTATTTTGGTGAATGAGCTACTTTAAAAGCAAAAAAAACTTTTGTGAAATTTTTACATTTCATGTAGGATAAACTTTCACGAATGACAAATTTTGCGTTTTTCGCAAGATAAACATTTACCTAATTTACCTAAAATTCACAAAACCTTGTCATGTAAAAGTTTCTCCGGTCGGTTAAAGTATGTATATTATGTATTTGTTAGTATATTATTTTCGTGAATGATGTTTTTAACTATTATTAGCATTGCGGGGTATAAATTTTGAATGTATTTATTTTCATGAGTGAAAAAATTACATTTCGTGGGTATTTATTTTCGCAAATGAGCATTTTAATGATTTTCCACAGGTATTAAAATTTTGTGAATGATTTTTTTAAAAAAATACACAAATCATGCTTTGTCTTTCATTTGAAACTCGAAAAATCTAAAGCTGTTCCTGTTGTCAAATCTAAAGGCATTCCGACCTTGTTTTTCACGATAAATTGAAAATATTTATTATTTATACAGATTTTTTTTTCAAAAATAACACCTTGTGAGTTTTTATTTGCCTAAGAACCTCTGTGCATATCTTTGTGAATGAGTATTTATTTATTTTTCTGAATGACATTCCAGGATTTTTCGCGGTATTTATTTTTGCGAATGAACAGTTTCAAAAATTTAAGTGGGTCCCGTAAAATTTCTGCTCTTAGGGCAAATGAATTGTTTGGACACGAATTAATAGAAAACACCCAAAATGTATATCTTATTTTTGAGAAGATTAATTTCGCAAATTAAATCAAAATTCGCACAAATTAATCTTCTCGAAAATTAATCCACAAAACTGTAGCTACAGTATAAGGCATACACACAGACAGTGTGCAGCAAGCATCCAAAAATATCCATTTTATTTCCGAGAGGACTTATTTATTTCATGAATGGTACGTTCACAAAACATTTTCGAGGAAAATTTTCGCAAATCATGATAAAAATTACAAATTAATCTTCTCGAAAAAACAAAATTCTTATATAGACAGAGCTGTTGCCCTAGTATGGACATTACCCAATGTAGACACTGCAGTGGTTTCCTTAGCTCAATTTGAAATTTAATGTAGGAAACCATTGCAGTGCTTACGAGCGACGTCTATATATATAGAGGTGACTACATAGCTATATAGAGACGTACCCTGATTGAGACAAGGTACATACTACAATGGCTTTCTTTTGTATGTTTTAAAATTAATCAAAGGAAACCATTGTTATAGTGGTGGTGTCTAAAAATGCATTTATAGCCTGAGAGAGTCACCCTTTTTGAATTTTTGAACGTTGTCCTCTTTTGGAACACTGCAGTGACTACATCCCATCCGTATTTAAGGTTATATCTTCAATAGAGAAGTTAACTCTACATACAATGGTTCAAAAAGGGCTACATTTCTAATGTTCCAAGGGTTTTAGCTAACTAATTTTTATAAAAGCATTAAGCTAAAAGGCATTAGTTAGCAGCAACACAGATACCTAGATCAGATCTAGTATGTTAGCTAGCTAATTTTTTTCTGTGGTTAGAATCAAGCAGGCTAACCATGTGCATTGCACGAATCTATAAACATAAGTACAAACACACTGCTGGTGGATATATACAGTTGCTGTACTGAAGCTATACTGTAAACAACAATATAATAGCTCTATAATCAAGGAAGTTGCAAACTTCAAACTTCCTTTTGACTGTTTGATACAATCAATATCATCTTTCACTTACCTTTCAGACATTTCACCTTCTGACCATTCATTTCCTTACATCAGTCATGTCTCCTCATTCTACCTGATCTACATATAAAGTTCCATCCTCTCTCCTCGTGCCCTTACCTCATCCATTTTTTTTGTTTTCGAACTTGTTTCCCCGATTTATGTCGAAAATATGTAAATCGGAAAATACGGGCGGATTGGAACCTCTTCCATCCTGAAAATATTCCGCAATTTCAAAATGTTCGGAAATAAAGGCGCAGAAAAAACACCACCCTGCATTACGTGATTGATCTTATGACGCTGTATTGAATAAATTATCATATGGGGAATTTGGTCATCTGTTGTCAAAAAGGCTCTCTTTGCAAGTAAAGAGTCGTTCATGTAACTACTCATAAAAGCGCAGAAAATTAAAAACGTTCTGACAGACGAAAGACGTCCATTTCAATAAATCACACTCTCCTCCGTCGAGGTGTGATTTAAATAATACAAAAGCGATAAAGAAACGACGCCAAATTAATTCGTTGAAATATTTAATTGTCGTCTATTATCACGTACGTGTCCTTCACTGATGAGAAAAACGAAATATTGATTGACACGTAACTTCTGCGGCATATGCTTTGTATTATTGAATCCGATTGTGCAACAATAGTTTTTGCAGGTTTCATTAAGCATGAAAACTAAAAAAACAAATCATTTATGCTATAAATGATTCACGATGACTTAATTTGGAGGAGAAACCTTCTCAAGGAGAAACGACCCTTATCAGAAAATGTTATTTATAAATACAGAAACTTGACTGCCCATTATTTATATATCCGTCATCATGACGTCATCAATACTAAATTTCTTCTGTAGTTAAAATGAAAGTTCATATTGCTACTAACATTTTCTGAAAATTTGACTCCATAAGAATGAATATTAGTGGAGATATAATTGATTAAAGTCGTATGAAATTATGTATTTTCTATGCTCACTGTGTGGCAGTCATCTTGTTTGACAAACATGTTCTGTTTTCAGAGAAAAGAATGGCTTGTTTTGCCACTTCTTGACATTTTAAACTCTGAACCTTTTTGAGTATGTTCAGTGTGCGTCATTTATCCATTTAACATAGAAATTGAGAATTTGGCCAAAAAAGGTGATTATGTACATTTAAAGTAGTTATCAATAGTAGCTGTATTAATCACGAAAGTTTTTGTTACAATTCCAGTAAATATGAGTGACGTTATAATTAACATGGCCAGGATTTGGGCCAGTCTCAAAAAAATAGTTTTCGAGATGGGGCACGACATGGGATATATTTATGGTGAAACTGAATAGCCTAAATATTAGCCAGAACAGTCAGCAATTGAAATCCAACGAGTCACATGCGAATTATAAATGCAAAATCAGCAATTTGCATAGAAAAGAACTGAGTAACTATTGATTGTTCTGAAGGGTTTTCAAGATAAACATTTGTTCCAAGATCTATTCTGACATAATGTCCCCATGCATTGCATGTTTCAACTGATTTTACAAAATAAAAACGAGTTTATATAGCAGTTCGAAATCCCTAGTGTACAGAAATTACATGAGGAATTCCAAACTGCCTAACAATAGAAAAGCATACACTTTAAGTCCGCGTGGGACCTCAATTCCCTAATCATATAATAATTACTAATTTGGTTATGACAGATCACAAAAACCTCTCTTATGAGAGACGAGTCATACCATGAATTATGTTATAACTCATATCTATAAGATACAAAATCATGCTTTAACTCACATCTATATAAATACAAAAGTTGATGCTAAAGGCTATACTCTGAAAGTTTTTTTTTTAAATAAAGATAAAATATATTTTATTATAGTAGATACATTATATAAACAATATGAACTAAACGTAAATTAAACGATCCGGCTACTGGTCCAAAAGCATATTGGTCCATTTTAAAGCGGTTTTTAAACAAAGTTAAGATTCCAGCCATTCCTCCTCTCTTTGTGAACGGGATATTTGAATCTGATTTTTAAAAAAAAGCTGACATTTTTAATTTTTTTTTGCTGATCAGTGCAGCATCTTGGACAATGGTAGTGCTGTTCTTGAATTGCGCTACAAGTCAAACAAACGTATAAAGGAATTGTCTTTTTTTTTGCTTCCGACTTGTTCAAAATAGTTAAGGACTTGAATCCAAATAAAGCGCACGGTCATGATAACATTTCTATCAAAATGATTAAAATGTGATACGATTATCAGGCCATTAAGATCGATTTTTAAGTCAGCGATAAAATCAGGTCACTTTTCAGATTCCTGGAAAAAAGGGAATGTTATTCCGCAGTCCATAAGAAGAGGAGCAAGAACTTGGTAGAAAACTATAGACCAATCTCTGTTACCAAATTGGGAAATATTTGAGAAAGTTATTTACAATAGCCTGTCTATCTTTTCCACTGTATTTGATGTCAAAAGTTCTACTGAGGAATTAAATAATGATCTCACCATTGTGAAGAATTGGGCTTTTCAATGTCCTTTAATCCTGACCCTAACAAACAAGCTACTAAGTTTATTTTTTTCCACAAACGAAAACCAGTTAAACACTCTCATTTGCTTTTCAATAATCTACCTATTATCTCTGCACCCGTGCAAAAGCCCCTTGGATTATCCCTAGATGAAAAACTAATCTTCGCTCATCCCTTGAATGAAAAGATATCGAAGGTTAACAAGGGCACAGGACTTATCTTCCTCGCAAATCACTAGTGACCTTATATAAGTCTTTTATAAGACCGAATTTGGATTATTGTGATTATTACGATCAACCTCACAACGATGCTTTCTGCAAAATGATCAAGTCTTTCCAATGCTATGCTGCCCTTACAATCACAGGGTCTATAGAGGGGACATCCCGTGAGCGCTTTTATCAAGAGCTTGGTCTTGAGAGCCTTGGTGATAGACGTTGGTATGGAAGATTAGTTTATTTTTTTAATATTGTTAATGGTAACTCTCCTGGTTACTTACGTGAGTTACTACCTGGTAAGACTCAATCTTATGATGCAGCAAGAAGTGACCTCTTCAGGAACATAGTATGTCATACAGACTATTTTAAAAAATCTATTTTTCCTTTCTGTATCAGTGAGTGGAATAAACTACGTGTCGAGTTAAGAAACTCGGTATCCAATTCTGTGTTCAAAAAATCTCTTCTTTCTTTTATCCGACCAAGTAAACGCCCTGTGTATGACATTGTTGATCCAATTGGCTTAAAATTACTCACTCGTTTGCGAGTGCACCTAAGTCATCTCAGTGAGCACAAGTTTCGGCATAATTTTCGCGATACTCTATCTCCCGCTTTGTAGTTGTAGTTTAGAGGTGAAATCTAATACTCACTATCTCTTGCGTTGTCCTTCCTATGTATGTATTCGGAAAATGCTTTTTGACAACATTATTAATATAAAAGGACCTGTTTCAGGTTTATCAGATAGTAAATTAGTCGAACTACAATTGTATGGGAACGATAGTTATAGTATTGAGGAGAACGTCTCTATACTATCGCTTTTATAAAATCATCTGAGAGATTTGACATAGCCTTATTTTAGTTACGCATCACATACGTGCTACGTTTCGTTATAGTTATTTATATTTATCAATTTTATCATTTTTTATGTGTTTATTGTATCGTTATCTTGTATACCTTTTGTGTTACGAATATATATAAAACAAAACATCTGCAGTTTTCTACTAAAGACATAGTTTTAAATAAGATAAGATAAGCATTTTCCTCCACTGAGCCTGATGCGAACAAAGACGGAATGAATTCCATGTTGATTTTTTTATCTAAAGGTTTCAAGTATTCATCCATATTTGGTATTGTTCTCATCATAGATATACGAAAAGATATCTGTTCATCATAGATATACGAAAAGAGATATACGAAAAGAAATCTCTTTTCGTATATCTATGTTCTCATAAAGTAAGTAAATTTATGAACTTCTCCATAACAAAAAGCTGCATATGCTGCTTGCGGTTGCATTTTTGCGTATTCGGATAGCTTCTCTATCTGATCACACCATTCCTGAAGTTCATTCCAAAGCCATAGCGGTATTCAACAACCTTGTTCTCAGGGCTTCTTCAACGCTTCTTAACGCTGTGACGTCAAGAAAGAAGAAACCCTGGGAACGAGGCTGCAATATTCAATACAATGCTTACATTCTCTAGGTAAATAAAATTGTTGTAGTAGCTATAACACAACTTTCTTCCTTATAGTGTCACAAAAACAGTTTGTCAATAAAGAATATACTCAACATTATGTTGCATCAATGGCAGACGAATGTAAGTCATTATTAGCTGTCGCACAACCTCGTTCCCAGGGCTTCTTCTCTCTTGACGTTTAACGCTTCTTCAGTTAAAAAGAGAAGAAGCGCTGGGATCGAGGTTGGCTGTCGCATCAACGGTGGTGGATTCATGTGTCATACTTTTATCATATTTAATATTATTTGATCAGAAGTAAGTTGCAGTTGAAGTATTTGATAGTAAAATATCAAAATCTCATACCCAGAGGTTTATGTCCTCAATGTATTTATTTTCGTTTTGCATTTGTCATAATGAAATATCATAGTTTCAGGATTTACGTAACGTAAGGTTGTGTCTTTTCGTGTTATTTTTCTTGTCTTTCCTACATTCTACTACATTCTACATTCAGTTTCTAATGTTTGAAAGTTGTTGCTTGAAGAATAAATTACGAACTATGTATCTGCTTATTAAATTAGATGGCAAGCATATGGTTGCATCACCAGAAGTTTTGCAATTGGTTTCTTCGATGATTGGTAAAGATTGGAAGCGTCTTGCTATTTGTTTGGCATTGAATCTTCCATTAATAACTGTTCACCGAAGTAACGAGAAGAACATGTTGAAATGTTTTGAAGAGAGGAGTAATATGATTTGGCAAGAATTAAAGCATGGTTTGAAAAATATCGGTCGAAGTGATATCATACAAAATATTTCTGAAAAATTTAATTTACACGATGGTAAGATATATCTTCTTTCTTTATACTTGTTTAGTTAAAAACACAAAACTTTCTGGGAGAGATTATTCGAATGAAACGCTATTCGCTAAAATAATGTACGCAAAAGGTGTATAAACGTTTGTATTCTTGCAAAATATCTTTAACATATTCGATCATGAAATTTAATTCCAAAAATTTCAAGATCTTTTTCGATCACAAAAGTTATTCCCTTAATACGATTACAGAAAGATACTACATTAGCTCCAGAACAAAATGTCAGCATGATGTCAAAGTACCAGATGAATTTAATTATTGAACGATAAACTGAATACAATGTCATATTAAAATCCATCCATGCATTAAAACGAAATTGAATTATCATCGGGTTTTCTATACAGGATGACACGCAGTGATTAAATCTTTACTTCCATTATTTTCGAATTTCTCTGGCTTATATCAGAACGGATTTTATGTTGATATGTTCCGTAGTTTATACATACGAGTATGCCATGTGTTGATTTGTTGATCTGAAAATAACTGCGAAAAGAGAACAAATGGCTGTAATTATATTTGAATTATATCTTCATAAGGGTATATAAACTTTAAACGGTCTATATTCTTTTTTTTATAGATAATATTCATTGCAGGGAGTTTAAAACAAACAAGTTGTGGTATACAATTCAAAGCCATGCAAGTGTTGAAATATCTGATGTAAATCAACAAAGTAAAATGAAAGTTTTATCAAATAATGACAAGATATCATATATATCTAGTGGCTGCTCAAAGAATACAATAACATTAGAAGATTGGAATAAAAGGTGCAACGATTATTATCATAGATATTTCAGTCAGCAAAACAAAGTAATTTTTCCACCTGCAATAAATCAAGAATCCACCGTAGATCGAATTGCAAGCAAAATTGGAAAATCTCAAGACGGACAATTTTATTTATTCACTCGTTATGACATAATAAATCAAGTTAAAATGCATCTCGGCAATACTGAAATATACCACAAAGTTTTAAATGATCTTCTTATTGTATCAGATGAAGAATTACAATGTAGCGAAAACAGAATGTTGTTGTTTAACACTGAAAGTAAACTGCTACTTAACATAAGACTAACTGAAGGTACTGATATGAATGCGATACACAAAGAAGAAATACACGGAATATCTGATTTGAAGCTGATCCTGTATTTATTTAAACGTCAGATCGAATGTTCTGGTATCACCTTAGCAAATCTTGTTATATCGCCGAACATATCTTTAGATGACGGTGATGAATATTGCAAACAATGCTTGATTATTGATCAAAATATTTTCAATGGTGAACATCGCGCATTTGTGGAATGGTGGGAAAATCATATAACTTCTAAGTTTAAACCAATAGAGGATTCAAATTATTCAGATGATTTGATAAAGATTATCAGTGCAGTATTTGGTTTCATGAGTACTAGACAAGTAAATGTAAATTACAGTAGCAGCTTTCCAAAGTTTAGAACGGACAACACGTGTAAAGGTGACGAGCATCAGGAAATATTAAATCTTATCCTTACGTATAATCAACATCGGGCGATAACTCATCCGGTTTTAAAGAAAATGGTTTTTGGAGGGTTTGGTGCAGGAAAAAGCATTGTGGGTATGTTGCTATGGAAATAAGATATCGGACCAAAGTTGAAAAAATATCAAAGTTTGTTTGTTTGTTTTAATATCAAAATATTGACGACTTTTTATTAAATAATTTTGACTAAAGTTAAGACGATTTCGTGGCAGAAAAGTATGTTCAAAAATGTTTATTTTCATTTACACACACTTGTTTTTTTTAGGCAGCTTTTACAGAAACTCTTAAATGAATTTCACCCTAAACAAGCTTGAAATTGATTGTTTTTCTTCTTCGTACTAAAGAAACAAATCGATTGCAAGATGGTTTATAGGTGCATATAAAGGCTGCTTTAAACTATGTATTTCTTGCATCCTGTATTTCCAGGGGAGTATCAACTGAAAGAACTGGCGAAGCAGGAAGCCAACTCAAGAAATCACACCTTTTACATATGCTGGGATGATAACAGTTTACTGTATCTGCAAATGCAAAAGACTATTCAAAACATTATTCAATGTAGTTTAAATCAAAGATGTTACTGCTTCAACAGAAGAGATCTGGTGCAGTATTTTCTAGGGCTCTCGAAAATTCCAAGATTATCCGAGTTGTTTCAAATGATCAAAAGAAAATGTGGAGATGATAAAGTTCATATCATCATAGACGAATTTGACCAAGAAAATTTGGATAATCATGAAGCGGAAAAATTGGATGCAATGTTTAAAACTGAGGAGTGGAAACCCTCCCTGGTGCTATTTCTTCCACAATCACTAGAAAAGAAAAGACAAATTATATTTGGAGAAGATAAAGATTTGAAGGTTGTTAATACAGCGTACAAATGTATTTCAGAAATGGTTTGTTTTACGTTAGATGATCATATGCGTTCGACAATATCCAACTACCAATTCACAAAAATTGCTACCGATATCATAACGTCTAAAGTCAAAAATTATATACAACATATAGAAAATGCAAGTATAGAAGAAAAGGAGACAGATATGCAGAGGAATATATTAAATGGTACAAGCATATTAGCCACGACAGAGACTTCTGTTGACGTTAGACCAAACGAAAGCACTAGAACCAATAATAGTCAAGAAGAACAAAATAGTCGAAGAAGAAAATTGAGTATTGAAGTAATAAACGAAGATGAAGTAACTTTTCAAGTGCAGGTCCCTTTAGATGAACTGCAAAGTTTCGATGCACCTCCTTATGATTCCAACAGAACTGAAAGTACTTATTCGTGTAGAAAAAGTGAGAACATAGGTCATAATATTGTTGGTGAAACACCTCAGTTCATTAATTTCAAAGAAAAAGTTAATCAAAATGTTGACTGTACATGTATGTTAGCTATAGCTATACAGAATAAATTGCGTTTGCATACCGAATGTGAAAGACTTTTTATATGTAAAACTAAGGCAAATTTCTTGTTGATAACAAACATTTTACTGTTACTGAAAGTAGAATTTATTAACTATCATCCAATATCTGGGTACAAGTTTGTTGATGAAAAGGAGAACATATTAACAGAATTACCTAAAAACTTTACCTTGATTACAGACAATAAAGGATCGAGAGGACTACAAGCAGCTCAAGTCACAATATTCATTGGAAGCGAAGATATAAATGAGCAGCAATGTTTTTTGGAAACAATAACAAGAAGTACGTCTGAATTGTTTATTATTTGTCCTCATCAGTTCAACACATCATTCATGCCACCAATTCTTAATCAAATTATGCAAACATCAATCGAGAAAAGGATAGCAAGAGAGTGCATTATTAAAGAATTTCACTTAGATGACACAGATGTTGTAGCTAGATACGGCCGAATTGATGGTAATGAGTATTTCTGCATTAACCTTGAATCTGGAGAATATAAACAAATGTGTTTAATGGTGGAACAGTTGACACCTGTTGATGTATCCGAAAACATAACTACTGTTTCACCGTAAGTTTACCTTCGCTTTTACCCAGATATATTAAGTGTAATTATCTAGCATATGTGGCTACCGCTTTCAGTAATTTTAATTAGATTATGCGTATCTGTTTTATTTATGTATCTAATTAGGTAGCGCAGACCCTCTATTCTTTACAATTAAGTTGACTGTCGGCGCACCCTATTGTTACAACAACAACAACAACAACAACAACAACAGCAACAGCTTGAAAGCTTTTTTCTACAAGTGCGTATTAAACTTAAATAACCGCCGGCTCAGGGAAAACCTGTGCTCTGGAGCTATACTGGAGAAATGTTGAACTCATTAGACTTTCTTTTTCATAGTTTTGACGCACCACAAGGTTTAAAATGCAACATCATTGTTTCAAGTCCCGTAGTTGATAAAGATTTGATAAATCCAACATGTAAGTTGGCCTGGACAGATGGTCCGTATGATTATGTTGTAAAGATAAAGAAACGGGAGGCTAATAATTACGAATATACTTCTAAACCAATATCTGACTCGAAATACACTTTCGCTTATAAAGATCTCATTGAAGGAGAAGATTATATATTTTCAGTTGCCACTGTCAGTAGCCTTGGTGAATCCATACCTGCACAACTTCCATGGAGACATGTTGGTGAGTTTTAATTTATAGTATAATGGTGTTTTATAATTACCACCGGACTTCCTTAATCTGTGTGTGTATGTATGTGTGTATGGACCTGTGTTTCTGTGTACTGTAGGCATACCAGTACTCAATCTAACAAGTCTGAATAAAACTCAAGCCAATGTTTATTTAGTAACTACAGACTAATAAAATTTTGGTAACTAGGGATAATTTTCCCTTAGTAACCAATTTTTTGACAGGTGGTACCAAAATTTTTGGATTTTTTTTTTCTTATTATTTTTGCTTGAAAAACATTTTGACCAATTATGGAGATCAAAAAAAAAATTACCTAAAAATATTTTTTTTGCCCATCTGTTTTAGTAACGTTAGTAACATTACCTGAAAGTCTTATTTCATAAAGACTGTTATTAACGAATATATGAGCGATATAATATATAATATACGGCTTGAAGACGAGTGCCTCGCCGCCCTAATAAAGCTGGTCTGGGATCATTCTCATTGTGGATAAACTACAATATTTCACTCTTGTGAAGCAGACATAAGAATATCAAAGCAGTTTTATTTATTTTTTTGCATCTGTTTCACACTCAAAGTGGGTCTGGATTTACCCTAACGTCAGGTACGTGTTATATTTGCGTGTGTAGTTATAATATGTGAAACTATTATTTATTCTTTTCAGAATTGTTTCAAATGATTCAAGACAATAATTTGGATGTATTGAAACAAATAATCCAGATGTTTCCATGGAGGTTTCATGATGAGGATGTGCACGGTTGGTCATTATGTCATCAAGCTGCATATTGCAAACGTCCAGACACCCTTGATTATCTGCTTCACGTAGATACTAATTATGTAAACAAATGCGATCTAGATAACGACACACCGTTACATGTTGCTGCATGTGTGGGTTCTATCGATTGTGTTAAGTTATTATTGAAGCATGGAGCGAATCCCATGATGAAGGATGATGAAGGAGATACACCAATTGACATTGTTTGTGGATGGGATGATGTTGAAACTTACATAAGAGAAATCGTAACTGTTCTTATAGAACATATGAGTAAATAAATGTAAGTTCAATTGTATTCAATTCTTTGTTTGATTGTTATTGTTTGTTTAATTGCTTGTTCAATTGGTCGTTTGTTTGTTTGTTTGTAGCCTTAATTAATTGATTACATCATCAATACCAGTCTTATGAGTTTTTGTTTAATTTAGCTACATTTCCGTTCTTTGAATTTAGTATTTAATTTATTATTTGTTTTCATTGTTTGTTTGTTCAATTGATTGTTTTCATTGTTTGTTTGTTCAATTGATTGTTTGTTTTAATTGTTTGTTTGTTCAATTGATTGTTTTAATTGATTGTTTGTTCAATTGATTGTTTTAATTGATTGTTTGTTCAATTGATTGTTCTCATTGTTTGTTTGTTCAATGAATTGTTTTAATTGATTGTTTGTTCAATTGATTGTTTTAATTGATTGTTTGTTCAATTGATTATTCTCATTGTTTGTTTGTTCAATTGATTGTTTTAATTGATTGTTTGTTCAATTGATTGTTTTTTGTTTGCTGAAATGTTTGTTTTAATTGATTGCTTGTTGAGTTACGTAATTGATTACTTCGATAGCACGATAGTTATAGCTATAAGTACAGCCCCACCAAAGAAGTCTTGTCAAATTCTGTCTTCTTGTTTTGAAGAGATCGATCTTGCTTATTATTAGACGAAGACAACAACTAACGCTAAGCGACATGGAAGGTATTACAAGATTACGCAGTATTTCTATTTCGTGTAGTACTGAAATCAACTGTTTTTATTAAGTGCGAAATTGTGCGAAATTAATTTCTTTCCAAGACTATTTTTTATGACTTGTTCAAGTATATATAATTTCCTTTTCTTTAGGATGGCGTCATCATTACACATGTGATAAAATGTAAAATGTCAGGATACCTCTGTATCTGCGTATCCACTGCTCAAATACCGAGATATAATTGTTTATTTCCATGTTAACGACAAGTTTGTAATTATATATTTTATATATTAATTTTTTAATTTTTATGGGTATAAATAACATTTAGGAATTAGAAATTATTGCACCCATGTAAAACAAAGTAATAATAAAAATAATATACAGAGGAGAAAGTTCGTTCTCAGTATCCGGGGTCGAAGTTGACATACGATTAATAATGCATGAATATTATAATTCGTACATATTTTGTAAAAGGCCTGTTACACTGTACAATTTTTTAAAATAATTTTATTTTATTTTTTTATTTTTTTTGGGGGGGGGGGGGTGGGACATGAGACCCACCAGTAAA
>JAULBZ010003900.1:0-15618 GCA_032360805.1 Neoturris breviconis
CTTAATTTTCGCGAGAATTAATTTTCGCGAATTTCGCGAGTTTACACATTTTCATAATTTCCGCGAGAATTAAATTTTGCGATTTTGCCAAAAACTCGCGAAATTCGCGAAAATTAATTCCCGCGAAAATTAATTCCCTTAAGGTATTTTGAAGATATATCGTTGCAGAATCCTCTGATTTACACGATAATGGAAATTTTAAGAAAACGAAAAATTGGCCATGATAAAATTTGGTAGAAGAATAATTTCCTCGAAGTTAATTTGGTCTTTTGATTTGTCCCAAATTTTGAATATTTTGTGTTTCTCTATTTGCAAAACTTTACGACTGCAAAAAATATCAGAAATATCTGCGATGGAGTGCTGTATAAAATGAAAAGTTGAAAGGGTGGAGTGCCTAGCACATGTGAAGGAGTGTGTGTACTGTTTAAATTTTTCAAATGAATATAATATCAAACCTATCAAGTGAATTGGTCATATTTTGAAAGAACATTTGCTTCCAAATTGCTTGTGGTTCCTCTGGTAGTTTATCTAAGTTTGCAGCTACATAAAATCGAAAGTTTTCAGGTGATAATAATTTTTTGCGTAAGTTTTCCATGTCTCCAACAACCTGGAATATGATACAAAATATATCTCAAAAGAAGTGCTTAACGTTCTTGCATATCATTGGTTTATTCGTTACATGGAAACCAACCAATTCCAAGAGCCTTAAGCTGATACGCCCCCATTCAAAAATGTTAGACGTTCATCCTAAACTATGGCTCATTACCCCAGTGGAAGTCAGTAGTACAAATGGTAGAACAACATTAAAAACGTTGTTCTAGCGTCTTTACTGCGTTGATTTCCACTAGCCGAATATTTCAAATTGACGTCACACTTGGCGTAAATAACCCATTGGACAAAAACTTGTTTAAGTCCGCAGTAAAGAGCGTCTTTACTTCGGACTTTTAACAAGTGTTTGTTCACTGGGATATGAGTGAATAATCTTGTGATTGGCTTCTTCGCACCCAGTCTGTTGACTCTCTTCTTCACAGATACTATATCAGTGATCGAAATAAGAGCAAATAATCACTACGGAGGAGGGTTTTTGAGTGAAAATATCTTTAGGATTTGTAGCCTGGAACTATGATAAAAAATCACTCATTCAAAGTGTTTATTTGCTCTTATTTTAAATATACTGTCAATCGAAGTTTACCTTATCTGGGGACGATTCTAAGTTTTTGACTAACTGAGTCAAGAAAGCATGTTGTCGAATCATGTTGCATGAGTAGTAGTTACTCTCTAAATGACAAGATAACGGTCTCTGCATATCTTTAAATACAATCGTAAGTCGGTTGACAGTTAAGAGAACACAAATCGTTACTTGTAGGTGCACAGAAGTCAGACAATCATAAGCCGGTTGAAAGTTAAGAGAACATAAATCGTTACTTGTGGACAAAGTCAGACAAGATTACAAGCGAGTTGGTTAAATGATCGGCACCGAAATATTCGTATAATACACGAACGTGGAGGGTGATATTTGATACGTAATTGGTTGGTTTATTTGTACCGAATAACCAATCAAATAGAAGATTATTGACTTAGAACCGTTGTCGGCACATGACGTCTAATAAACGTCGAAAAGACGTCGTTTTGACGTCTAGTCATCAAAACGACGTCTTTTCTAAGTTGAATGGGCGTTGTGAGCTCGTCGGGTACCGTTGTCCCCACCACACCCCTGAATTGAATGTTATTCAAACTAAATCATTATTCTAAGATGTTTTAGAATACCATATCAGTTAAATTCTTCAATGAAACATTTTCGATATCAAGGACAAATTTCGCCATTTTACCGATGACTCTGAAGATCTTAGTATTATTTAACCAACAGGATTAAGTTAAGTGGTATTTCAGATGAAAAACAACCATATCATGTATAATGCTAAATATAAATTCTCGCTTGATCAAGTCTGATCAATAGGTTAATTTTTTTAAAAAAAAATTCGTCGCCAAGGCAAAATTTCGTTACTTTTAATTTACGAATTTAGTAAAGGTACGAAGAAACCAATCAAGTGCAATATCATTTTGGGTGAAACTTATTTAGGGGTCCATGTAAAGGTTTCCTTACTTTAAAAACAAAAGAAAAGAAAGAAACAAAAGAAACATCATAATTAAAAAAAACATAATTATTCGCACACTTCTATTTTTAAAAAATCGAATGTGCTGATATACAACATAATTTGTGGAGTCTATATTTATGCATAAGATTTCTTGTGAGTGTGCTTTATGCGTTGGGGGAAGCAACTAGCCACTTACAGATGCAGGGCAGAAATAGGCCTTACGTTTTCAACGTGAGATAAATGACAGAAATCCTCTGTAAGTAAATAATTTATCAACTTGAAACTATATGTTGTGAAATGTTTCTAATATGTGCGAATTAA
Organism: Neoturris breviconis; assembly: GCA_032360805.1. Taxonomy (NCBI): domain Eukaryota; kingdom Metazoa; phylum Cnidaria; class Hydrozoa; order Anthoathecata; family Pandeidae; genus Neoturris; species Neoturris breviconis. The sequence continues at coordinate 2,418 of JAULBZ010003900.1, forward strand.
AAGTTACTCAAGAAATCATATACTCTAATTAAGCCTGAAGCAATGCTCAAAAATCACGCCTCCACAGGGATTATTTGATCGTATTTCGAACACTGGGGGTGTACTAGCATTTTTCTTTTTCACTTCCCTGTGATAAACATGACAAAATAAATCATTTGGTTTTCAAAACCCCCTCAACAAATATATATATAAATAAATAAAACAAAATTAAATCAAAATAATATATAATTATATTCTGCTAAGAACTTAATGACATTAAGCTACAATCAAGATATAACAACTACAATTTAAACGAAAATAACAAGATCTAATGAAGATGCCCCAATCTCATTAGGGGAAGTAAAAACACCTAAAGAAGAAATTCTAGAAAAAAAGACCGTATTTAGAATACTTTAATAAATAGAATCCTTTGCATGACTTACTCAAAAAAAATTAAAACATCAAAGAGAAAACCGCTAATAGAAATTTTAAAAGAACGAAAATGGATCTGAAGGAACTATTTTCCAAAGGATACAATTTGGCTAATTACATGAATGGAACAGGTGAGAGTTATCACAGGGGAAACTAGAACAATTCTTATTTGGGGAGAATCACAATACAATAAAATAACGAATTATAAATAAACCAATAGAATTGCACATATAATTATAAGACGGAAGAAATATTCAATGACAGAAAACTTAAATACGAGAAGGAGAAGAGGGAATTCATAGAGAAGGGGAATTCATAGAAAGATTTTCAATAACGACAAACACAAGTTCAAAAAGTAGCACTGTAAAGATATGTACTCTTCGTCTCGAAGTAAGTATAACATATAATGCTGGTATTGTCCCGTTTGCGTCACCATATGTCTCGTGGTTCATTCTAGTTCTTTTGACTTCTGAGACGTCAAAACGACATTAATTAAACGTCGATTAGACGACAAGTGCCGACAGAGGGACGAAATCCGAAATTTACAATGGTTTGTTTTTTTCCATCAAAAAGGAAATAATGATGAAGTACCAAAGTCAATCTTTCTAAATTAATTTTTTCTCTTTTCCTTTACACGATGAATGAGTCATTCAATTTGAGTAATTCTGTTGATTAGTGAGTAATTTTGTTGAATTACTGACTACGCAAGCAGACATCCCATTGGTAGAAATGGACTGTTTCACCATGCGTGACATCGACGTCTACCAATGGAATGTCTTCTTTTATCTTTCGTCGCGAATGATAAGCCTTGCTTTTGAATGGTATGAAGGGAGCACCGATCATTGTTTTCACAGTTATCGTTAGAGATCACGCTTCCTTGATATCTAGACTGTATTTCCCTGGTATTAAGAAAATCCGCTTAAAGGTAATTCGACGAACTAAGAAGGTATTAAGACAGATCATAGTGGTCGAAATAAGAGCTAATAATCTCTACGTAGGAGTGAATTTTGGGCATAGCTTTAGCCTGAAGCTATGCTCAAGTCACTCCTGCGCAGTGATTATTTGCTCTTATTTCGAAGACTGAACAGCTTGTATCATTATTACAGAATTATCAAATCAGCTGACGTCAACAGTTTTATTCGCTGTCATACTATTACTGATATGCACACCCACACAAGGCTTCCTTCATATTGGTCGTAAAAGATCAGAAGGAGAATCATCAGTGGATAGAGCAATGAAAAAACAACTATATAAAGCAATATATCAAATTCAAGACGGCTTAGGTAATTTAAAACGAATACTTAACGATGTATACACAATGCAACAATTAATGGAAAATAAACAACACGAAATCATGGACCACTCTAGTAACAAGGGAAAACTAGCGAAAAAGAAACTGTAAAAAAAAGAAGAAAGAATATTATAGCTTGTGTATTTTCCAGTTATTTTTAATCATAATTTTATTTTCTCTAGTGGTACTCTGTAAATAAATATACTTCGAGAACAGGCAAGAACTTGTTCAAAGTAAGCGCTAAAGACGTTAGAACAACGTTGTTAGCAGGTTAACAGGTCTTCACTGCCGACTTTGAACAAGCTTCTACCTACTGGGTAAAAAGTAAAGCGAAAATAAATCATATAAATATTATTGTTGACACATAGGAACCTCCTCCTGAAAAAAATCCCTCCCCAATTGCAGATGTTTTCCTTCCATACCCCTTAAGATAGCACCATAATACAAAAACCATATATTGTCTCGATTATTCCATAATTTGTCTCGATTAAAATTAGATGTTTTACTTGCTGTGTTCGTACTATTTTTATATCTTTACCTACCTCCAATAATTTATGTTGGGCTTAAAATAACAACCAGTCATCACCGTGGGGGAGAGTTTTTCAGAATAAAAAATATACCGAAAATATCTCCTCCACAGTGATGACCGGTAGTTATTTTAAGCTCTATATGTTTACAGCATGCAATACTACTGAATACGGAACCATATAGCTCTGAATACGGACTGTTTATATGTATAAAATCCCCTGAGGAGAGTACTGAGTCAGTGATCTTGCAATGGGTTTCGTACCGAAGAAACCAACCCATTGCAAGCTCATTGACCTAACAACACCATGTAAGCTACCATGTAAAGCAATACAAAGTTCGTATATGAAGCTATGCCTGTCCGTATTCAGCAGAATTTCATACTGGTTTTTATTTCTGTAAATTAAATTTGTACGTACGTGAAACGTAATTCAATACTTTATTGTATATTATGAATACTTCGTCTAAAGTTTCTAATAAATATCTACAACGAGTCAACAATCGTAAACGGCAGAACCAATCAGTTCGAAACTACGCAATCTCAGTTTTTATGAAATTCCATTTATTGACTTAGCCCTCCATTGCGGTGGTCAAGTAGAAGTTTTTTATTATTTCGGCGCTTACATGATCAGTTATACCAAGGACCGACTGCTCCTGAGAAAATCTTTTTTCGATATTCTTTCGCAAAGAAAACAGGTTTCCTTCTACTCAAACATCACGATTTAAACAGAACAAATAAGGGGTCTTGGGTTAAACCAACAAAGCACATAGAAAAACACAAGATCAGACAAGCAAGGAGGAGTGGTTTTCAGCATATCTTCAGGATTTTTTTGCAAACTCTGTAATAAGCAGGTTATTCGCAGTTTTATCTTAACCGAATTTGGTTTAGACAGACAGATGGATAAAGACCCCGAGAGTAGAACCCAATGAGCTTGCTCAAAGTCCGCAGTAAAGACATTAGAACAACATTAAAAACATTTTTGCTCACACGGGAACAGGATATATCAACACGATATTAAACAAAAAATTAAATTCACATATTAAAAGAAAATTTTAAAGGAAACAATGGTTTTTCTTTTTAAAAGATACAATTGCATACATAAACATACAGATGATATATTAGAAAAGGAAGGATACTTTTACACCTGTTCAATAAGAACTCACGAAAGGTGTGGGAAAGTAACAATTTCAAACAATATAAATAACAATATAAACTAAATAACCTGCCCCCCCTGATATTGTGAAATTTATCTAGGACTTAAAGGGGGTTATGTGATTGAAAATAAGAGAAAAGTACTAATGATTTTTGCAATCATTACCCCCGTGAGATATAAAAAAAGAACAAGAAATGACTGTTAAGATAACATATGTACAGGTAACTGCCAGGAAAGAGTTAAACATTATTTATATAAAATAGAAAGCCTAAAGAAGCGAAATCAATTATCACGTAAACTTTCTGGAAACATCAGTTCAAGATGAATCTCTATTTACTTGTAGTTGGTTTGATGGTAATGACACCTACATCTGGGCTCGCTCATCGAACACCGCTATCCCTTTATCACACGCTTAATAAAAGAGACATGGCGGATAGAGAATGGGAAATGGGGGAAATGGGGGACATAGAAGAAGAAAAACCGAACAGAGAAAGAGAAATGGACAATGTGGAAGCTTTGATTAAATCAGCTAACGAAATAAAAGAGCAAGAGAAACCCAAAAGTCCGCTTGCATTCTGGTTTAAGTACCGATATTGGAAAAGACGAGCAATCGGAAGCGAAGAAAGATACAACCCTTACTGGTTAACATTCGACAAAGGACAACACATGGACCAGCAATACAACCTCGCCTATGAACAAGAGAAGAGAGATTTAGAAATAGAAGAGCAGTTTAAAAGAGCTGCTTCCACATTGGAGAATACGTACAATATGATGAATACTAGAGCGAGAAACGTACACCTATTGAACAAATATATCGAAATGTATTTAAATAATATAAACGAAAACGAAATGTAAAGTCTCATAAACACCACTCGCAAAGTGGACGTACGACATCGGATCAACGACGTCGTTTTGACGTTGTTTCAATGTTGATCCGACGTAGGCTGCCAGGGATATATTTATGGAGAATACTTGAGCTTCAGGCTACAAAGCATTACTGAGAAGAATAAATCAACAAACCAATTAAATGAACGTTGAGATAACGCTAATCTTCTACCCACCCGGCAAAAACCTGTTCAAAGTCAGAAAAATGACGTTAGAACAAGGTTCTTTGAACGTTGTTGTAACTTTATTTTGCTGACTTTGAACACGTTTTTGCCAGCTGGGTAAGAGTTTTATTTATTTTTTTTAATTCAATAAAGAGTTTTTAGAAAAATAGAAGAAAATTAAAGTGTTGTTACGACAATCTTGCCATTGATTGGTTCCTAACTACGGTAGAAACCAATCAATATTTTCCCTGATATTTTAGCTTAATTTATTTCCAAGGATAGCTTTCTACCAAGCGAAAAATTCGCTGTGAAAGCCAAAAAGAAGCCATTTTTGGTATAAGTTAACGTCAAATGATATGACGTCAATTTCTACCAATGAAATGTCTTCCTTTCGCAGCGAATTTTTGGCCTAGTGGATCGACCGTTAAATTTATCCAAACAGTAATTTCAGATAAATGAATGGGAAACGCGCTGTAGGCGTTTGATCCGACATTGTGTGCTTTCAGGGCGGTCCCAAACCAGTGTTTGGATTAAGAGCAAATAATCACCGTGGGGGAGTGATTTTTGAGCATTGTTTCAGGCTGGAACGCTTGAAGCTATTCTGAAAAATCGCTCCTTCACAGTGATTATTTGTTCTTCTTTCAAACATTGCTAACCCTGCCGTAACAGGACGTCTAACCATTTTCATATCTCAATGTCTTAATAAGGGTTTGTGAAGGAGGGATCTTTGAGCATAGCTTCAGGCTAAAAGAACCCGAAGCTATGCTGAAAAATCTCTCCTCCGCAGTGATTATTTGTTCTTATTTCAACCAATTAAGGTACTCTTGATATAATTTGAAGCAATGTAACAAAATCGGTCCTTGTTTACCTCCGAATTCAGTAACGCCATTTTGTAATCTAACTTTGTCTTAATAATAAAACTTCTCAGTGGGCAAAGACTTGTTCAACTTATTATATTGTAAAATTTGAACTGAAGTGATTAATAATATATCTACTCCCCATTACGCTGGACGTTGTTCTAGCGTCCATGGTGACTTTACGCTGGACGTTGTTCTAGCGTCCATACTGGTGACTTTACGCTGGACGTTGTTCTAGCGTCTTTACTGCTGACTTTAAACGAGTTTTTATCCACTGGATGAGAGCTAGTATTGAAACTTTCATAAAGTAAGAATCCCCTCAAAAATAAAAATTACAGAGAAGACGACAACCTTGCAATGGATTGGTTATTCGTTCTGAAAAAAACAATCCATTGCAAGCTCGTTAATATAAGACTCTTCCTTGCGGTTATATTTGTTCAAATTGTTCAACTTAGTTCTGCCAAGCTAACTTATCCATAATATATGTAAAATGTAATCAAGTTGTCTGTTTTTAATTAAATAAACAAACATCCCCTACCGTTAGGTGGCACAGAACGTTAGACATGTAATTGTTAAATTCCACTAAGAAAAAAATTCGTTGCGAAATCTAGAATATCGCCACGAATGTTGGTACCGAATTTCAAAATGCTAGTACTATGGGAACATGGTCTAATAAGAAAAGTGGGATGCCGTCGCTGCCGCCGCAAAGTGATAGTAATAGCCCATTCGAACGTTGTTTGTTGGCCTAAAAACGGCTTACCTTGGTTGAAATTAATACTTTTTAGAAGAACATCCGTTACTTTTCTACCATTTCTCTTGTAACTAGAAGTGAAAGAAGTAGAAACTATTTTTAGCATGAAACAAAAAATGATCTTGTCTGTTAAAATTATTTTGGCTACACATCGTTCTTTAAGGTCTTCTGAAACCAAACCATTGGCCATCTCATGGTGACCGGATTGAAACAACCCATAGACAATCCAGTAGTCACATTCTCATGATATCAACCCTGTTTACTCATTGCTCATCCTGCATTCTGTAGTCTTATGAAACCAGCTCATTGGCTATCCAGTGGTCTTCAATGTCTTCTGGAAACTAACCCATTCGCCACCCAGTAGTACTTAGCCCTAGTTTAAACGGGGGTAAAAATGCCCCATCTGTCGGATTTTTTTTTTATATTTTTAGAACAGTTTATGCAGCTTAAACTTTAGAAGTTTTATTTTTTTTTATTACGGAAATTTTGACCAAAACAATTCATAAAAAATATACCGAATGTGAGTCATATTCTGCATGTTTGGTCCTCAAAATAAGGTGGGGTTTTATATTGCCATCTATTAAAGCTACGTTTACAGGATACGATAAATCGGGTCGATTTTGGCTACTATCTTAAAAATCGGAAACGACTCGAAAAAATCTTTGGAAAGAGTACAGATTTGAAGATACGAAAAACCAATCAATCGCAAGCTCGTTGATTCAGCACTCTTCCCCAGGGAACAAATTTTAGAGATGGTCCATAACATAATCTCAATTACAATTCATTGTAAAATAGATTAAATCAAACGAAGAACACATGGGCAAGAACTTGTTCAAAATCCGCAGTAAAGACACTAGAACTTTGAACGCGTTTTCGTCCACTGGGAAGAGTATCAACGAGCTTGGTTGCAAATTATTGTGTGTGTTTTTTTGTGATTCAGTAGACGTTACTTCTTAATCTTTAAGGCCGTTTTCCATTAGCGTAAAATTCCGCGCGGAATCTAAATGAAGACATTTCATTGGTAGAAATTGACGTGTGACGTCAATTTCTACCAATGGAATGTCTTCTTTTGGATTCCGCGCGGAATTTTCCGTTAATGGAAAACGGCCTTAAATCGATCTAAAGCATTGATTCAAATTAATTTTATGAAATTACTTTTTCTACTTCATAACAAACCTATCTATAATGTATTTATACCTGGTGTATAAAGTCCCAGAATCAAGCCTTTCAAGAATCGGGCCATTTAATCATATCTTTCTTTTAAACGTTTATACATCATATATACCCAAACATTTAGCACTCTATGAACTTTTAGTATTGAAGTTTCAGTTTATCCTAAGCTTAGTCCTAAGCAACTGTCAGTACTGGGATTTTAGTTGCTTATAAAAAGAAAGTGTATGTCGGTTTTGGAAGCACAACTAAACCTAATAACAAATCACACAATTAAAAATTCATAATTTAAAAGTAAAAAGAGAAAATTGAATAAATTAGTTCCCAATCCAGTGGTTGTAGTTATAGGAATAGATTTCATAAAAAGGTAACTAGGTAGATAAAATTTTGTGCGAAGTCAGCAGGTGCTGAATAGGAAAAGATAAAGTAAATGTCAAACAGTTTCTGACCGCATTTCGTGAATTAAATTGTTTTTCTCTGTAACACCGTAACTATTGACAGTGACATCGTGCTATCGTTATATCGTGTTGATTGTGTGAATATTTATATGCAATTGCAAATATAAACTAAGATTTGTTCGAACAAACCAACAGGATCAAAATGTGATAATATACAGGATGCATTTCGTGAAGAAATCTGACTTGATAATTATACTCAACACTGGCATGAAATCTTACTTTCCTCATTTTTTATTTTGTGGAAAGTTCAAATTTCTTCACAGTTCCACACATCTCTTCATATTTTTGTTAGAAATTAATTAATTTACAGTTCCACATGTGGAAATGCGAGGAAAGTTGAACTTTTCATTATGGAAATGCGTGGAAATTTGAAATTTCCACACTAATGGGAAGTTGAACTTTACACATGCCAGTCGCGGCCAGGTCCATCATTCCGTGTGTTATAAACAAGACGTCCGACGGACGTGCAAATCCGGACCAAAACAAATTAAAATATAATGGATTTGTACGGACGTTGCATGTCTGTAGTAGATTTTATCCATAAACAACAACTGAATAAAATTTGTACTGTCTATGAGACAAGGTATAAAACATTCTTGATTGAGTAAATGTTAATAAAAATGAAACTAACAATATGTATGGGCGTATGCTGGATGTTGAACATAGAAACAAGCAAATATCAAATGAAATCATTACGATCTTCATGCCCGGTCTTCCAAGCGCCTATAGTACAATGTCGAAGAGAGAAGAAGACCTGGGAACGAGATTGCCAAGAGATGCTGCCTTTCTCAAATTTATTTAAATCAAAAAATTCCTGTTTATCGAGATACCACCATCAGAGCTTGCTTCTTTTTTACTGATTCAAAATATTTTCTAAAATGGAGAACTGGAAAAGATAAACCTTTCTGACAACAGAAACTTGGGTAATATATAATATAGACCACTTGTCATAAAGCTTTCGATCCCTGCAAGTAAAATTAGACAGCGTTGAATACTACATTTAGTAGTACAGTTATTTACAGAAAAGATTAAGTTCAAATTTTAACTAATCTCAGTGGGCAAAAATTCTTATATACTTGCTGCATTTCTATAAATCTTACTTAATTTTGACTAACTTTACATTTAGAAAATACGTATGAAACGAAACACACGAAATTAAGAATTACGTCAATATATGGCCATTGGCAATGATAGACAAAGCATGGGTAGAGGTGTTGAAAGTGACGTGACGTTGAAAGTGATATACTATCGTTATGATTGGTTATGAAGTAATAATAAACAATATATACTGGATCTGCAAAGATGATACACGCTACTGTTCAAATCATACATTTGATAATATCTACAGAATAAGTGAAGTGACGGTTCTCATAAAATGGATATGTTATCAAAGACAAATATGAATTTATGTATGGTATATGGAAAAATGTGATAAAGTCTAAGATCACTTGTTTGGAAGCGTTGGTGTATTTAGCCTCAAAAGACCAGGGACCTCGTACACCTTGTATGCTCGACTTAAATCCTTATAAAATGATTACGCGATGGCTTGTTATTGAATAATATTTTAATGCAACTATCACCAGTTGTTTATTCTCATGAAATAAATCTGATGGCAACCTCGTTCGCAGGACCAATGATCTTTCAGAGATAAATAGTCTCCAGGAACGAGGTTCATCTGATGACGTTCTTAGTTTTTATGACAAGATTTGAGATAACATATGGTGATATTATAACTTGAAAATACCATACCATCGACAATACAATACAATAATATCAAATAATAAATGTTTTTTATTATTGGCAACCTGCCAAAAGCTGATGAGATCTTTTCATAAAATTACTTTGCGTCAGTATGAATAAAATTCAATTGTCTTTCGCAATTAAAAAGCAATTTTTTTGCTTTCAAAAGTTATGATTGACAAATTTAAATACCAAGATTTGCATAAAATCGCAATTTATCATAAGTTTGCTGACGTCACTCAAAAATAATCGTGAGGAAAACTTTTGAATAATTGTAGAAATAGAAAGTACTTTTGCCAGGGGATGTTTCCTAGGAGTTTAATGCTTTCAGAATTTGGAGTTTTTGAGAAAAATAGTGACGTATTTTATCCCCTTTGCGCTCTAACCCACTTGTTGTGGGTCTCTTTTGTATGATCCTACTATTTCTAGAACCATAAAACTCCTGAAAAATATTCTCTGGCAAAAATTCCATTATTACAGTAATGAACATGTGACTTTTTTGCTGATGCCGGCAAAGTTTTGAAAATTTGCATTTTTTGCAAATTCTGGGTTCTACATTGGCGTGTAGATTAAGATAATGTAGTGGAGTAATGCTGCGATGATGCAGAGATAGTATAAAGAGCGATAACCTTTGCTTGAGAAAACATTTTTCAATTCAATATCCGGATTCTGGAAGACAATCAAATTCTCTTTTGTAAGACTAAATTTTTTAATGGCCAGTCAATATGGGGCGACAAATCTATCAAAATGTCCTTCAAAGTTATAACGTCATCAATGTCGAGATGATAAATTATTGGTAAAAGTTTCATCATCATACCATTATCCAAAATTTATGACGTAAGCATTTTATAAGAATTTCAAATGTTTTCATTGGTGGGTTTCTGATATTACGGTTATCTCGAGAAGCAATGTTGCCATGATTATGAAATTTCGGCTATATGTGTATAATAGATATATAATAAATTTCGGAAAGTTAGCTACAACTCACCATCCTTCATCGTTTCGGAGTTATTAAAATAAATCCGGAAGGGCTAACCCAAATAGGGTTAAGGGTTAGCAAATGGCCTTTAGAATGGCTATCCCTTCTCGTTGATTTTGAAACTAGTTTTTTGACTTGAATAACCTTTTACTGCTTAAGTATGGAAAGATTTGTGATTTGTCAGCATTTGATAACGGATGATCATCGAGTTACGCTATCTCCGGATAAATAGAGCTGAGCTGTACCATGATATCTATCACTTGCATTTGTTTGTTTTTTCCCAAACCCCAATTTAATATTAATAATCGCACATAACGGATTGATAATTATATAGAGACTTGCATTAATTAACCCTATTTTACACGAGGAGGAGGAGGAGGTAGCCGGATATACAGACGAAGGTCGAGAAAGATTCACAACATTGGAGATTCTAGAGAAATACTCCGTGTCTTTTTTGAATTTGGTCATTTTCACTACCGTAATGCATCGGTCGAATTCAAATAAGCGCCAGGACGCTTACTTGATTTTAAATTTCTAGAAGAGGGTCGCTCATTCGAGGAGAGACGCTTAGTCGAGAAGGGCGAAAAAGGGAGGGGGAGTAGGGTATTCAAGGGGGCGTTTAATCGAGGCATTATGGTAATGTTCAAAAATTTGCGCCGAGAATTAAATCGATTGTCTTTTCATTTGAAAGATATTTTTTTAAAGCGTGCCATAATAGCAGCAACAATCATGGTTTGTGGTTTGAGTGTATAGCTTTCCGATTATTTTGGAATGATTTCATATGAAAGAAACGAGTTTCAAAATATAATTACCAAACTAATAGCAAACCCCGGAAAGATAACTTCAAATATAATTTATTTAAAAATTATCCCAGCGAAAAGTATTTACAAAATAAAGAATAAACATGGATGATGAGCATGAATTTCTTGAGTTTGAAATTGCTAAAGATGATCCTGTTGATGCATTAATTACGATATCATATTGCATTTGAAAGTCCACACTAATGTGAGGATAATATGCTTATGCTTGACCGTCTTCAACGTATCACCTTTGGCGATGAAGGTAATGTTAGTAATTTCGTTGTTGTTGAACAGATCAAAAGCCTTCATTGAGTGATGATGCACCTCAGAGTCCAAGATATTTCAGGGTGTTGGAGTAGTCAACACATTTCTTAGCACTGATTTATCCTAATTTCAAGTTTATTTTTTCAGCACATACTCTACACAGGTTCTTTATCTTATCTTATTTACATGATTTTCCATTCCTATTAGAGGAAAATGAGAAATGTTCAATATTGCCTCTTTTCAAATCAAAAAGCATAAATATATAGGTATTCTCCATGCAATAAAGTGTAAAACCACAACCTGGCCAGCCAAAACGTTATTTCTAGATAAATGGGTTTGTTTTGTTTTGAAGAGATTGCATGCAACCAAGAATAGAGTAAGTTTTTTTTCATTCCGTACAAATAGTCTCAAGGATGTTTTAACTTATTTAAACAAATATGGTGGCTGTTAGATACGGGAAAAGAGCGATAGTGAGAATGAGCGATGGACGGCAAATGTATCTTTTGTCCTTGTTCTTGTCTTTGTATTTTATTATCTCTATTGATGTGGATGGATTGAATCTAGTTGTTTTATGGTGATGGTGTGAGGTTTGTTGACCCTTTTAATGGTGATTTTTAGGGATTTGTAACGGGGAAAATAATAAGGATTTTGCTATTCAACACTTTTGAAAACTGCTTGCTACAACAGAAATATTTTTCAGTTTATGGAGGTTATATAATTATGTGTATATATGTAGGTCTATACCTGTCCTATATACATGTTTTATATATAAGAAACTTGTTCATAAGATATCTTTATGTAGGATCCTGCGAAATTAAGAAACTTTTAATACTAAAAATATTTTACTAGTTCAAGAATAAGAAGATTTCTCTTATCATATAGAAATAAATTTGCTAATAAGTATTAATGGAGTGCGTACATTTACCAGTAGAATACACAACGAACTTTTATAAAAGAAAATGCGTTCCAAAAATTGATGTAATTTTCCGTGCCACATAAGAAACTTTCAGTACTAAATCACTGACAATTTGCGGGGTGTAAGAGAACATCTTTAGGGGTGCCTACAGCGGTGTTCTATAACACCCCCAAATTATTGCAGGGGTGTTTTAAAACACCCCAAACATTTGATGGGTGTTTCAGAACACCTCATGAAAATAGTTGTGTTTTAAAACACCCCGAGAATATGATGGGTGTTTCAGAACACCCCATGAAATTAGGGGTGTTTTAAAACACCCCGGAAATATGTCATGGGTGTTTCAGAACACCCCATGGAAATATAGGGGTGTTTTAAAACACCCCAAGAATATGTTATGGGTGTTTCAGAAAAACCCCTGGAAATATAGGGGTGTTTTAAAACACCCCAAGAATATGTTATGAGTGATTCAGAAAAACCCCTGGAAATATAGGGGTGTTTTAAAACACCTCGAGAATATGTCATGGGTGTTTCAGAACACCCCATGGAAATAGGGGTGTTTTAAAACACCGTTACCGGAATAAAAGAAAAGGCCGGGAAAAAAACGAATGATTTAAATGTATACCGCACAAAACCTAAGGGTTTTTCCATAAATATTCTATTTGGCATGTATTCTTTTAACTGTATTTCATGTTCTAATATATGGCAGCGATGCAGAACTGTACAAGAAACGAAAACTTCTCAGAAGTAATATCATATCGAATAGTAAATAGTTATTTATACAATGTGTAGTTAAAAGGTATTATGTTACATTCGGCAACTTTTCAAAAGAAAAAGTG
>JAULBZ010003901.1:0-15616 GCA_032360805.1 Neoturris breviconis
TTACATTAACTGCAGAAGGAAACAGACCAAGTGAGATCTGAAAGAATCGAACTTGGTATGTGGAAGAGGCTATTTGAACAGGGGATTAAAAATAAATTTTTAAAAAAGAAAATATTTTCTTCTTATTTTTGCCAGAAAAAAACCTTTTAGTATATAGCTAAGGACCACAAGTTTTTCAAAGATGACGTCATCAGGAAAACAATTATAATAAAGTGCTGTGTTGACCTAACTTTCTGGAAAGTTTCAACACTATAGCATGGTTCAATCATGGTCTTTGGTGGGGGGCTATCTTAAAGTCACTACGCTAGTGTTGTTTAAAAACGCCCGAATGTGGCGCACACAATTCATTACCAAATATAACGCATTTAATTTATTACCGTAATACAAAGTCACTAGACAAGTGTTGTTGAACGCCCAAACTACTTTATTTATTATCGTATTTGATCTTTAATGCGAAGTCACTAGGCAATTGTTATTTAGCGCCCAAATGTGGCGCAATTGTTTAACTACCGTATTTCATACTTATGCGAAGTCACTAAGTAATGTTGTGTTTAACGCCCAAATGCGGCGGACTTAATTTATTACCATATTTGATCCTTAATGCGGAGTCACTAGGCAAGTGTTGTTTAACGCCAAAAGGTGGCGCACTTATTTTATTACCTATTTGATCCTTAAGGCGGAGTCACTAAGGGAAGTGTTGTAACGCCTAAATGAGACGCAATTAGTGCAAAGTCACTAGACAAATGTAGTTTAACACCCAAGTATGGTGGACTTAATTTATTACCGTGTTTGATCCTTAATGTGAAGTCATTAGGCAAGTGTTATTTAACGCCCAAATGTGGCGCGATTAATTTAATTTAATCCCGTACATATGTACGCCCGTTCATACAATTATATTTTTCAAAAACCTTAATGCGAAGTCCATAGGGAAATGTTGTTTAACGCCCAAATGTGGCAAACTTAAAGATTATTGTAATTATCTGGTCACTAGGCAAGTGGAACTTTTTATCAATATTATTTGAATATCCTTGGGTGGGTAAAGGTAATTCATTCGGTGAGTAAAAGAAAAACTTGTAACTGAGTAAATTTAATTATGAAGTAAAGTGGTAATGGGCCTAAATGTGGCAACCGTTCAGATGTTGCAGCTCACACACATGAGTGAAGAAATAGAATTAGTTATTTCAAGAACAGTTTGATACACCTCGGGTTTTTGGAAATTTCGATACTCGTTTTTGATAATACAATTAAAAAGTTTTTAGCAAAATGAACAAATCATATTAACCCGTTCATTTGCTCAGAAAATATTTGGACACGACGAATTTGACGAGCTACAAACAGGCCTTTTATTGGAATATACTTTCTCACTGTTTAATAAATAAAAAAATGAGAAGCGTGGCCGACGATCATCCAACTTTAGTAGGGATTATACATCAAAGGCTAACTGTTTTTATTATATGTAAAGTAGAATTAACTGCTTATCATGAGAGTTTAAATAATTGCATCGAAGTACGTAGTTAAATTAATAACAGGAGCCATGGTTTTTACGAGCAATGTTTGCAAAAAACAAATCCTTTTTTAAACGCCCCCTCTAATAAAAGAAACTTTAATATAGACACCCAGCTCGTTTAATAAAAGAACTACGCGTTAAATAGCTGTTCACACTGAAGAGGTGAGTTAGCCCGCTTAACAGGACAAACGAGACAAGCCAGATCTGACTTCACAATGAAATCTTTTGATTAAAATACCCACAGAACGTTGTTCTAACGTTATTTTGCTTTTGGACAGGTTTTGGCCGGCTTATTTTCTTTCCATTATGGCTGCTTTTATTCTACGGAGCTCGTATGACCTTTAATGATATTTACTTGATTAACAAGACCTTAGTTAAATATTTGTTTATAAGTAAGTAATAATTTCAACATCGTAGTCAAAATTATGTTCCAAGTCTACATTAAAGGCGCTAGAAAAAAGTTTTCAATGTTGTTTAGCGTCTTTACTACTGACTTTGAACGGATGTTTTTTCACTGGGCACCGTAGATGTTGTTGTTCGTTTGTTTTGTTTAATCCACAGATAAATCACAAATGTTTTAACGCGAGTTTATTCCTGTCATCAAATGGATGTATTATATTTCATTAAGGAAGATAGAAACCATCTCAATTTCATCAATTATATCAATTATATTATTTGCAAATAACAACGTTTGTAAACACAATTTGTTTCTCTTGTTATAATTTTTGAATTTTGTCGTGCGGTTGCAGAGAAGTATGGGATTTCTTAGAAAAGTTTCAATTGCTTTGTTACCTTTGATATTATATTACCTTTACAAATACACGAAAGCTTATTTCTTACTTGTGGTTCTAATATCTCATACAATTCTACCAAGACTACCTATAGCTAGATATAGAGAACTTACACCCGACTTAAACTTGGTTGCAACACCAGATGATCAATTACTAGATGAATATGACTTCATTGTTATTGGAGGTGGCTCATCTGGAGCAGTAGTAGCCAATCGTTTGAGTGAAAATCATTCATGGAATGTCTTACTATTGGAAGCTGGTGGCGAATCAAATATCTTATCAGAAATACCGGCTTTATTCACAACGAATCTTTTAACTGATTTAAATTGGGGATATAAAACAGAGCCTGATAAAGACCCAAAAATAAATGCCAACTTTGTCAATCGGTCCGTATTTTGGCCTAGAGGTAAGGTGCTAGGAGGAACAAGTACAATCAATGCAATGCTTTATGTCAGAGGCAACAAAAAAGATTACAATTTGTGGAATACAATGGGAAATGCAGGATGGAGCTTTGACGATGTTCTCCCATACTTTTTAAAATCAGAAGATAATAAAAACACTGAGCTAAGCAAAAACAAGTATCATTCTACTAATGGATATTTGACTGTAGAAGATGGCCCAATACCTCCCATTTCAAAAGACTTGATGGACTCTTGTTTACATATAGCTCCTTTCAATGATGATTATAATGGAGAGACACAAACTGGATGTTTTTATTTTCAGACAAATACACAGGATGGAACAAGATGTAGTACTGCTAAAGCATTCATAAGATCAGTAACCAAAAGAAAAAATCTTCATATTAGTGCTTTATCACATGTGCAAAACATTACCATAAATCCACAATCAATGAAGACTACTGGAGTTCGATATAAGAAAAATGGAAAAGTTTTTACTGTCAACTCGAAAAAAGAAGTAATTTTGTCTGCAGGCGCCATTGGATCACCTCAGGTATTTTCGATTTTTTATGTTCCTTTGATTGGTGGAAAAAGAAGTTAGAGAATTTCTCTTGATTTGTTTTTCAAAGCGGACTCACTCGTTCTTTAACATTGCTTTCGTAGCAATGTACCATGCGTGTCTGGGGATAAATTTGGGGATGTTGACTATTCTTGGTCCGTTGCTTTAGGCCGTGATTTGGAAATTCACTACTTTCCTCTACCGTGTTTTGATATAATTCAACCTCGCTAAAGATGGACATTGTTTGGTTTACCAATCCCGTCTCCTTTCTTCCGTCCTTCCGCAAACGAATTCTTGCAACGAATCACGCCCACCTAGCTTATACAGCACCGCAATCATTCCATGCAGAGAGAGTAAAAACGCGGTTATGGTATGGTTGGTTTGGTTACCGTAAATGATCGATTAAGCCCCCACTCCCGAATAACCCCCGAATATGATTTCAGTATGGTTATGTTTATAAAATTGGTATGGTACGTTATGGTTATAGTTACAATATGGTTCTGGTATGGTTATGGTTACAGTATGATTATGGTATAGTTATGGTCATTGTTATGGTTATGGTTATGGTTATGGTTATGGTTATGGTTATGGTTATAGCACGGTTATGGCATGGTTATGATGTGGTTATGATATGGTTACAGCATGATTATGGATATGGTATGGTTTCAGTATGATTAAAGTTATGATATTATTACAGTATTAATACAGTATGGTTATGGTTATGGTATCATTACAGTATGGTTATGGTATCATTATGGCATGGTTGTAATGGTATTGTAAAGGTATGATTAGGATCATGGCATGGTTATGGTAGGGTTATAGTTACGGTATTGCTATCGTTATGGTATCGTATTAGTGCGGTTATGGTAACGGTATGGTTATGGTAGCTGTAGGGTTATGATTGTAGTATGGTTATAGAATGGTTACGGTTACAGAATAAATTCAGTATGGCTACGATATGGTTATGGTTACGGTATGGGTATAGTATGGTTACAGTTACGGTATGGTTATTATCATTGCTATCGCATTGTTATGTGGTTATGATGTAGTTATGATATGATTACAGTGTGGTTATGGTTACGGTATGGTTATGGTATGATTACAATATGATTATGGTTACAGTATAGTTGTGGTATTGTTACGGTATTAATGTGGTGTGGTTTTGGTTACACTATAGCTATGACATGGTTATGGTATTGTAAAAGTTAGGTTAGGATTATGGCATGGTTATGGTAGAGTTATGGCATGGTTATGGTTACGGTATGTGTTTTTAGTAACGGTATAGTTATGATAACGGAATGGTTAGGGTAACTGTATGGTTATGGTATGGTTACGGGTAAAGTGTATGGTTACAATATGGTTATGGTTACAGTATGATTTTGATTATGGTATGGTTTTGCTATTGTTATGGTAACGGTATGGTAACGGTATGGTTAGGAATATTTATGGTTATGATTATGGCATGGGTATGGTTACGATATAGTTATGATATAGGTATGGTTACGGTAAAGTTATGGTAAGGGTATGGTTATGGCAACAGTAAGGTTATGGTTATGGCAGAATTATGGCTATGAAAATGGTTGCAGTATGATTACGGAATGGCTACTGTATGGTTATGATTATGGTATTGTTACGGTATGGTTATTGTATAGTTATGGTATGATTTTGGTATGGTTATGGTATTGTTGCGGTATTGATACGGTATATTTATAGTCATGTATTATTATGGTTATGGTATTGTTACAATTTGGTTATAGTATGGTTATGAATCATAAACATACTGTAGTATGGTATAGTTACAGAATGGTTACGGTATAGTTAATATCGGTTGTTTGGTGATCAGTTTTTGCTTGTTAGTTAGTTGGTCAGTTTGGCGGTGGTCATTGGTTTTCGAAAACACCAAGTTCTTTTATCGCATACAGTAAAAATTTAAATAAGGGTAAGATTCTCCACCGAAAATGAAGATTTTTATGTGGAATTCTTTAGAACGGAGATATATAAAAAATATTTTATGAAGGAGAGAGCACTTACAGCAAAGAGGTTGGCATAAAGCTGTGTTAGAAGGCCGAACTGGATCTTTCTTGGTTTTGGCAATTTGGCTTATTCATATTCCTCCTGTTGTTACATCATCTCCACAGTTTAGTTACTAAGCAACTACATGATAGTCTGAGACGCATTGAAAGTGCGACTGTTCACGCAAAGATGCGTCTAGTTTTACCTTGATAAAGGTGTTCCAATTGTTTATTTGAACTTAAACTTTATCAACTTAATAAGGACGCAAAATCCTAATGCCATGTAAATTTAGGTGTTTGATATGTAATTTCACTACTCTCATCCACAGTGGCCTGATATAATTTTACAGGTGTTCCAATTGTTTATTTGACCTGAAACGTTACC
Organism: Neoturris breviconis; assembly: GCA_032360805.1. Taxonomy (NCBI): domain Eukaryota; kingdom Metazoa; phylum Cnidaria; class Hydrozoa; order Anthoathecata; family Pandeidae; genus Neoturris; species Neoturris breviconis. The sequence goes on from JAULBZ010003901.1 coordinate 5,653, forward strand.
GTCTTTATAAAAACATATTTAAGCCATTGCATAATGTATGTATGTAAATCATATTTATATGCTTAGGTTTAAATTTCATTTTATTGGGCTAATTTCATAATCGTATCTTTGATTTTAAATGCCATCACAAAATGGTAAATATCTCAAATAAATAATATTTTTAAATGGAATAAAACAGAGTGTCCAAATTGTCGATAATAATAAAAATAATTATTACCCATTCACACACACACGCATCTACTGAAGGTAAAAGAGGTGGTGTTCTGTTGTATGTCCCTAGTCATTTGCAATTTATTAATAGTCCTAACCTTGACTCTTGCATACAAAAGCAGGGAACTTGAATCTAATTTCATTGAAATTATCTATTGGCCAAAATGCTTCTATAGACATCCATCGATGTCTGTTGATGAGTTCAATAACTAATTTTTAATGCCTTTTCCTGAGAAAGCGTTCTCAGAAAATAAGTTAATCTTTTTTCTTGAAGGTTGTAATATTGACCTTCTAGAGTCTGAACCGGTCAAAATAATTTCTGATTGCATTGTTATTACCCCTCCATTTAATTTCTTGACTCATATAATTCTGCCCACAAGGGTCACCTAATCTACCAGCACAATTATAGTTAATATTCATTCTAATTCTGCCAAATTGGGACAATGTGTCTATAATATTATTAATTCAATATCTGAGCAACGTACTGAAGATATTGTAGGCTAAAAATAAGTCTTCGAGCGAGTGGAAGAGACTTTGATTTGAAAATATTTATCTTTTAAACTGCCATTTTTAATGCCATTGTCACGCCAAAAGCGCCGACTCATCTCGTTTATTCATATTCGTCTGGAGTAATGAGCCACCTCCAATAACAATGAAGAATCAAATACACTCTTAGCTAAACTTCGTCATTTTGTGCCTCAAAATGTTCTTATTCTAGTCTACTATGCTATTTGTTCCCACTTGCAATATAGTAATCAAATTTGGGGTCAGCCAAACAGCCTTGTCATTAATCGTATTTTGCTGTTTTGCAAAATTTTGCTATCCAACTCATGTCCTTTAAATCTCGAAGAGCATCTTCCAGTAATCTGTATGGCAATCTGGCGCTCCTCAATTTTTTTGTTAGCATTCATTAGTATGGTGTGGACTCCTTGAGTTTTTAAATTTTGCTGTGAAAGTAACATAACAAAAATTATTATTCATGACGTTATTTATTTATATATGTTAAGAATCTGCATCATACTTTTGTGACTTTTTGCCCCCTGAATATTCTAATACCTTCTCATAAATTGACAAATTTCCGGGGGTACCCCACCATACTAACGAAGGGTTAAAATATTCAGTTTTTGCATAAACTATATTTCATGATAAATTGCCTGTCTCTGTGCATACATTTGCAGCTCACTCCACTCATGCTCAAGGCACTTGTGCAGAAAAGGTTGGCCTATTTAATCGCGCTGTCGCCAATACTGTTAGTTTTGGTAAGAATTTTATTAGAGTTAATGCCATTAATTCCTGGAATAAGACTAATTCATTTAAAGATAAAAAAAAAATTACCGTAGATTACTTTGATTTTTAAAGTGAGAAGAAGCATTTTATTGTTTCTAATTAATCATATTATGTTAACAGAATTTGCCTTACTATCGCATGGTACATTTATCTTATAACTATATGTTTGTGCTGTCTTGTGTGTCCTGTGTCGTTTATTTTATTCGTCTAAGGGTGGTCATATCCTCCACTTAGCTGTATCCTCTTAGGTATGGTCTCCCTTTAAAAGTAGTATTTTTTTTTTTTTTTTTAGTTATTTAAATTTCAGCTGTATACTTTTGATAACTAAAAACATCTTATCTAATCTAATTCCATATTAAGGCTGATGCTACCCATGGCTTCTTGTCGTCCTACATCTTAAAGACGTTAAGGCGCATTTTTGGCAGTAAAATGTACTGTTTTGTCAAAATTCTTTAAGAAAGCATCATTTTCGCTTCTTTAGAGTTTTACTTTCCTAATCTAACATTTTGAGAGAAATTTAAATATGGAGAAAATTTTTGCGAAAAATGAAGTGCTTACAAAATATCACGTCATAGACTAAAAACCAATAAAAATCCAGAAAACCAATCGGGACTTGATAGGTGTTATCTGTCCAACATTTAAACTTCTGTATTCTGCATTATGCATTATGCAACAGAAATTTGATCCAGTGAAAGCATCAAACTGGTGGTCCAATAAAGTAATATGTATGTCTAAAACCAACGTTTAGACATCTATGTGGCTTTGGTGAACTGCGACATTGATGCCTTTGGGTAAGTCCAATCACGTCTTTCACAAAGTTGAAATGGCTGCTGAGCTTGAGGTTGATTTACGTACTGTTTTGGAATAGGGGCAGTAAATGGCTTGTTACTTTTAATGCTTCCAAAATTAAACTCCTTTCAAATAATCGATTTAAGGAACCTTTTCTGCCCTCTGTTTTCATATATATAGAAGGCTACCATCCGTCCTTGTGTGGAATACTGCTGTCATATTTGGGCTGGTGCCTCTGTCGTTCTTCTTATTCTACTTGACCAGATACAGAAAATAATAATTATAATATAGGCACTTCCATGTCAGTTGTTCTGATGAATTAAAGTCTTTGACCACTGCTGTAAAAAACAAAGATCACAAAGATCTCTATTCATCAAATTCTTTTCCTTGCGAATCTGACTTGCGGAATTCTTTACCATTATTTTGCTTTCCACCTTCCTATGCTAATTTTCATCTATCTAACGTTAATTCTCATCATCCATTTTTGTAAACTGTTGCATTCTTTTGCAGCTCTCTTCCAAGTAGTGGCCTTGATGCCTTGGAGAGAGCGACTTATTTATTAAAAAAAGGCGATTAGATTGATGAATGCAATCTATTAATAAATATAAATTATAACAAAATCGTAATAAAATAATTTTGCAAATTTAGATACTAATGCTATCTGGAATTGGTCCATCTGAAGAGTTACAAAAACATAACATACCAATCATAACTGATTCACATGTTGGCTACAACTTACAAGATCACATGTCTCATAGCGTTCATTTTTTGTACAATGACAGTGTGTCACTGAAGTTCGAAGAGTAAGTAGTAATATAAGTCCAGTATTTGCAATAAGAGCAAATAGTTGCTGTGGAGGAGGGATTTTTAAGCATTCCTTCAGGCTAGAAATCCTGAAGTAATACTCAAAGATCCCTCACCCACAGCGATTTATTGCTCTTATTTCAAAGACTGTTGCTAATACTAATATTATCTCTGTGTAGATTTAAAGTAACTCATAAAAATTTGAAAGTAAATCTGTGGGGACAGATTTTGAATTGGTTTGTTTTGTTCGAAAAAAGAGCAAATAATCACTGTGTCAAAATTCAAAAGTCAAGATAGCAAAGCTTTTAAGTCATTTCATTTACAGTACTTCTAAAATTGGAACTTAACACAGTGGGCAAAAACATGTTCAAAGTCTGCAATAAAGATGATAGAACAAGTTTCCTGCTCACTGGAAAAGCATGTTCATTGTTCTAAGGAAATTAATAAAAAATAGACCTTAAAATTTACATTTTCCTCTTTCATTCACAATTTTAAAAGCCAACGCTCAAATGGAGTATAATCCTTGTTGATTATAATTTTAGTGCACCTCAGGCCTCTGAATTCAGCCTGTTGGCTCCAAATTAGCCTACAAAGATGCCTCTCCACAGGGGAAGACCTGGCATCCATTATTATTGGTCGAGTCGAGCATGGCCAAAATTGTTTTTTAATTTTAACAATATATATATTGTCTATAAATAATTTTTGGTTAGGGTAATTCATTCTGATGAATAATGGAATCCATTATCTTAGAATTCTCAACTTCTTTTTCAAAATGTTATTTTTATTGTTTTTTAGCTTGACTAATTTCAAATCGACATATGACTTTTTGAGAAATGGTAAAGGTTTACTGTCAGCATCTCCATTTAAACTTGGAGCATTTTTACAAACAAAATATGAGCAAGAAAATGACTGGCCTGATATCGAGTTCCATTATCTACCCAACCTCATGAATGTTGATGGTGGAAAGTTTATGGAGACAGGAAATCAAAATAAAACATTTTGGGAAGAATACTTTGGGCCGATAATGAGCAAACCTGGATTTTCATTAATTATCACATTACTAAGACCAAAAAGCAGGTAAGAGTGACCATGATTTTTAGAGACTCGCCAAACTATTTGGACATTTTTTAAACCTAATAGAGTTAGAAGTAGCCTGAAGCAATGCTCAAAAATTGATTATCCTCTTATTTCGAGCACAGAAGATAATTCCACTCATGCAAATTAAACTTACATTGTTTAGATAATCTTTCATCTGTCATGTAAATATTAGATTAGAAATATTTTTCCCTGTCTGGCAGATTTACTTAAAATAAACGAAAGAAAAATATTTTTACTTGTTGTAGCAACAGTTGTACATTAAGAAAAAGAGCATCCCCCCTCCCTCCTCCCCCTACCTTTCTCTTAAAAGAAACCTATTTAAAAGCACAAGTTTAATTTGCATGAATGGAATTAAAAATACAGTGGTAGAAATGAGAGCAAATGATCACTGTGTAGGAGAGATGATTGAGCATAGTTTCATGGTTTGCAGCTCTTATTTTGACCACTGTTATCTTATTTTGACCACTTTTAGAGGAAGGATTCTGTTAAGAAGTGCAAATGCTGATGACCATCCAATCATTATTCCTAATTATTTCAAAGAAACAGAAGACTTTAAACCAATAATTGAAGGAATAAAAATGGCAAAGGCTGCAGGAAACACATTGCAAAAATACAATACTACATTTTATGATCAAACAGTTCCTAGTTGTAAAGAATTTGATAAAGGTATTTTTATATCTTCAATTCGTACAAAAATAGTGAATAAAACAAAAAGTTATTTTCTTTAATGTTTCCTTGAGCCCTTTATAATTTGTTATTCCCGAAGACATCCTTTGTTTTATAATTTCTAAAGGTTGATTTCCATGAGAAGAAACATTTGCCGTGAAAGCCAAAAGTAGACATTCCATTGGTTAAAATTGACGTCACACTTAATGCTCTGATTGTTGACATTTTATGAAATTTTATGAGTTTCCCTATGATTTTTCTGGTAACATGTTGTAATTTTTATCCCACCAAAAAAAGTTAATAGACCATGTTCCCGAAGTGCTAGCATTTTGAAATTCGTTACCAGAATTCGTGGCAATATTCTAGAAGGGCTCACTAAAGTCTTTTCAATTTCGTCTACTTGCTCCCGAGTTTTTGGCAAAAAGGGTCCAAATTGCATTTTTGGTCCAATGGACCAAAAAGGCGTGGTGCCTTCCTAAAATTGGGTTATGCCATTCTAGGCAATATTACGAGACTGCCGGCCAATTAGTTTTTAATTTCGTCAACTCGGGACCGAGTTTCGTCGAAAAAGGTTTTTTTAAAAAAAGTGGAGAATTTGAAAGTTTTTGAACATTCGACCACATTCATCAAAATGATTTTCTCATAATAATTTTTGTTGAATTTTTTTTACACTGTTTATAATAACCAGAATTACATTTGGACTTGAAAAACTTTGGAAAATTAAATTTTCTCTGAGATTGTGACCATGAATCTTTTTGGCAGCTATTTTTGTGATTTTCGAGCATTGCTTTATGCTATGATTTCAGATTTCACTGCTCTCATCCATAGTGATTTGATATAATTTTACCTTGATAATAAATAGTGTTTCAATTCTTTAAATTTGACCGGAAACTTTATCCACTTAATAAGGTCATGAAATCCCAATGCCATGTAAAATTTGGGTGTTTAACCTTAATATAAAATTTTACTACTCTCCTCCACAGTGACTTGGCATAATGTCACTATGAATTTTGTGTTCCAATTGTTTATTTGACTCGAAGCTCTACCATCTTAATAAAAACATATTTCAAATAATGAAATGTGTGTATGCAAATCTTATTTATGTGCTTAGGTTTAACTTTCACTTGGTTTGATGGGCTAATCTCAATACCGTTCCTTTTTTTTGGTAACTAGGGATAATTTTCCCGCAACCAAAATTTAAACGTGCAAATACTCGCCAGAGTTCTATTCAAGAAGAGGAGTAGATTAAATTTTAATTTTAATTTCGTCAGGATAAATTTTCGGATTTTTTTGTTCCGAAAATTAATCCATCCAAAAGGTGTCACTGTGAGAAAATATTTCCAACAGAAATGTTTGATTTAATACCTTGAAAGATTTTCTTGGAAAAAGTACGTAATATTTGCCTTTATTCTTCTTATCCCTATTCTGAAATCATTGTATGTAACGTGTAGCAAGGCTTTGAGATGTTTCACACACTTATCATTCTATATCATTATATGGGTCATATTGGATATTATATGGATTTATTTTGATTGTCGGAAACATTTTCCAAGGCCTACAGAATGTCCGAATTTTTTTTCCCGTTAAAATTTTCAGAAAGTGTCTAAAATTAATTCCGCCAAAGTTTTTTTAGTTGAAATTTTAACCACCAAAAAGTTAAGACTTTAATGTAGAATAAATTGTTTTGATATATGATATTAAAGACGACCCTTTTACCATTTCATAATAAAAAACAAATTCTATTTGTTTAATATTCTCAAAATTGGATTCCAATCAACTAGTCACAGTCAAAATAAGCACGGTAGAGTATTGATTTTTTGACATAGATTCAAGCTACAAAGCCTGAAACTGCTAAAACATTCCTCCTCCACAGTGATTATTTACACTTATTTAGACCACTGAATCATTACTTTCTCATTGTTTAATTCGTAGTTCAGTGCTTGAAATAAGTACTAATCATCACTGTGAAGAAGAGAGCACATAACTCTTATTGCTAGCACTATTTCTTTTAGAAAGCACAGAATACTTAGAATGCACCATTAAAGCTGTTGCAGCTACTACTTATCACCCTGTGGGTACATGTAAAATGGGACCAAGTAGTGACAGAGAAGCAGTTGTGGATGCAAGACTAAAAGTACATGGAATAACAGGACTACGAGTTATCGATGCTTCAATCATGCCAACTATTGTTAGTGGAAATACAAATGCCCCTTCAATTATGATCGGTGAGAAAGGGGCAGACTTGATCAAAGAAGATTGGTTGTAAATAGTAAATGTCAAAGCCTGAAACTAACTGTCAGATATCACTTGTGGAGGAGTGTTTTGGAGTGTAGTTTTTAGCTTTCTTCAATTCCCTTCAGGTGTATCTTTGTATTCAGAAATTTGTAAAAAATCTTGATTGAAGGGAGATCCGAAATTCGTAATTAGAATTCACTGCCAATGTAAACAAACCATCGTTCAACATAATGTCAAATTGTTAAATACTGTAAAGTGTGGTGAAGAATGTTGAATAATACTAGTGTGAAAGGTAAATGACTAATGCACAGAAGCTACCGTAAAACTCCGACTATATTATGAAAAACCCGTGAATTTTGATGACGTCAGCAAAAATATATTTATTTCAAAATGTTTATTAGATGTTGTAATATTACTCTATCAAGTTTCATGACTGTATGTTATGCCAATCCTGAGATCTCAAGCGAGCCGTAATCCCGGTCATATAAGGTTAAAGGTAATGATAAAAATCAACAAGTAGGAATGAGTTAGCTAAACGTATCTTTCAAGTATAAGTGCGCAATAAAATAATCCAATCAACACCAGTTGTTACCAGTTATTATATCGGCCATTACCTGTCTATTACTACTGTCCTATGTCTAAACGAGTGGCGTGGGAGGGCAGTATTAGAGCTACATAGTTCTTCCCACCTAACCCTATAATCCGATTAGATCTCGATGCGTGGTACCATGGTATTGTTGGATCTATAGGAATCAAAATTATAGTTTTGCTGGTAGAACTGCCTGTACAGTGAAAGATAGATGACCTATTAGTTTTGTCAATTCTAGAATCGATGACTTTGATGTATTGTACATCAGAAAACAATTTATTTCTTATGTTGGGTCAAGTTAACAATTTTAATTAGTTTTTATTTTTAAACAGATTTTGATTAATATAATTTTTAATAAGACTCCGGGTATTTAACTTTCTTTAGTCAATTTATTTAGTCAAATAAACACATTAATGTCTTGTGGCAGGGAGTATATAACTACTATTAGTAATGTATTTACTGTTTGGTTAATACATTCCAACATCATCAAGGCATCCTAGATTTAACTCAAAGTGAGGTGCCATGATTGATTCTATTCATCCAGCCAGCCAGTCAGCCATATGCGTTCGGTAAAAAGTGTACTAGGATGCTGGGGTAAGATATCAATTTGATCTGGGAAAAGAGTGGCGCACTCCCATTCCCTAGTGGTAACTATCTTACCTATTTGTCCACTATGTGTAACGTGATTACCATATCTTACTGATTTTCATAAAACAATGAAAATGAGGCGTTAGTTGTTCAAAGTAGAACTGGTTGCGATGCAATAACTTCATTTTGTGCAGTGACTGCCACTAGAGGAGAGCACCACTCTTCCTATATCAAATTGATATCTTACTCCAACATGCTAGTACACGTTTTACCAATCACATATCGCCTGAGAGAATTATTTCATGGCTATCCCCTGAATTAAATTTGTGCTTGTCCTTAAGTGAATTGTTTTATTAAGCATAGCATGAAGCTAGGGTCACTCGATACTTTGGTAGGTTTTAAGAAACTAAATTTGAACAAATTCAACAAATGAAACTTCATAAAAGAGTGTAGATCAACAAGCTTGCATGTGGACTGGTTTCTTTAGTAGGAAGAAACCAATTCAATGCAAGATCATTGACTTTCCTCCAAGAGGTAAAATAACTACCGTTCATCACTGCGGAAGAGAGATTTTTCCGAATATTTTTAGCTACATTTTTACTTTACTACTTTTACCAGCTTTTTATAAATAATTATAGCCTGTTGGCTGCAGATTAGCCTCCAAAGATGCTCATCCACAGGGGAGTGCCGACGTAAATTCAGAGTATTTTATATTTTTTAATATAAGATTTAATAAACTTCAGATAGAAATACAACAAAATTGACGCTGAGCTATAATATGGTTAATGTAAGCTTTACAAAGATATCCGCTGTTAATATACAAATCTGTTACATTTATGTATTTATAGCTTTGCCACATGGTATATAGTAATGGCATGTTATCAAACAAAAGAATAAAATACTTGCAGGGAATCTTAAAACTAGAGAGATCCTATTAGTCAATTGAACTATTGAACTAAGTATATTGAACTAACTATTGAACTACGTATTCTTACAATTAATAAAATGAAAAATGACATGATTCTGCGATACATTCTTCTAAAGTTTTTTACTGTAACTTTTTCAATACAATAATTTTTAAATATGCTTAGTTTATACAAAATAATTATTTTAATTATCAATGTCAACTTAATTTGCAGACCATTAGTTTCTAATTCACTTTGCTGAAACGAAAATAACCTTATTTATTTGCTATATCTCAGAATAAACAACACAGGACTTTCGCATAGTAGAGTCATCTTGGCTATGTGTACATTTAAATTTTATTGGTATGTCAGAATTCTTTGCAGACCATTACGAAATTAATATCATGGCTTCATATAGAATCATGCGAATAAATTCGCTTTGCGGTGATCCACATAGACTTGCCGCTCATGTAAACCGAACCTTATTCATGGGGTAATGTAAACCGGGCTAACTTTACGGTGGCAATTTCGAGGCGAAACATAGACTTGGCAAACTCGGACAAAGTCACGTGACCGCTTCACCTACGCTCTAGCGAGATTTTCATTGAAATCTCGGTACCGTAGTGTAGAGAGCGTAAACTTCGGGGTGATGGAGCGAATGTATGGTTGACCTCACCCGTGATAAGGACTTTAAAGTCCTTTACAAAATTCCTGACGTAAGAACAGTTGGTTTTGGAAAAAATTCTATAAGATACAATTCTCTTTTATCTTGGAATGAAATTCAATCTTTGCT
>JAULBZ010003902.1:0-15614 GCA_032360805.1 Neoturris breviconis
CTAGCACACAAATCGTTCCATGTATACCCCCCCCCCGTTACTTAATATGTACGTAGTTCATATATGTACGTAGGCATATATTTATACTTTCGGTCGCTGTAGCTAGTTAATATATGCAAGGTAGTTATATCGAATCTTTAATACAAAAGTTAGTCCATATATACACCCCCATATATAAGCCAACACAAAATGCTTACGACTTTATATCAATAAGCCCTAGACTTATACTCGGAGGTATATGGTATATACCCACAGGAACCGATACAGTAGTACATAACGCTTTATACGTCATAAGTTGCGAAAATTAACAGAAAAATAAACTAGAGACTACTTGTGTCAGCCCAAGGGTAAATATACGGAACAATTTGAGTGTTAGTATTTTAGTGAGCTTATATAGAGAGGAGCTTATAATGAAGGATTTGGGTGTCAGTACTTTGGTGGGCTTATATATGGAGGGGCTTATATATGAACGATTTGGGTGTCAGTACTTTGGTGGGCTTATATATGGAGGGGCTTATACATGAACAATTTGGGTGTCAGTATTTTGGTGGGCTTATATATGGAGGGGTTTATATATAAACGATTTGGGTGTCAGTACTTTGGTGGGCTTATATACGAGATGGAACGAATTATAGGAAGTAGGTCCGTTTGCGAATTTTTTTGCCATCTTGATCGTTTCCAGTTAGTATCCATGCACTCAAACATTTTAGTTAGGATTTATGGTCAAGAGGAGCAGGAATCGTCTAAATACAACAATACATGTCTAAATGATGGGAGTTATTAAGGAATTTTCACCGTGCCAGAAAAATTATTCGAATAAAGGAGGTGTTTGAATTATAGGGAGTTGAATTATAGAGAGTCTACGGTATAATCGTACAACTCTCCAATTTGCAACTCTCTAATTCCCTAACTCCTAACTCTAACTATTCTTGGATTCTAATCCATTATACACAAGTCAGATCATTTTCGCGACGTTGTTGTCTCATTATATCGACGTTGATCCGATAGCGCACACTTACTACTGGATTGTTTTGCCTATCGGAATATCCTATAACGTTCTGTTCAGCTGCGAACTTCCATCACATTATTTTATTTTAGGTTTTCATATAATATGTCTTCATAAGAAGCAGATGGTATTCTTTCTTGTTTCTTCAATGTTAACTTCAACAAGTATTTTGTGTTTTTTTTACTTCGCGGATAAACAATATTTGTTGATACAAACATCTGGTTCTGTAAAATACTTATCTTGTTTATGGTTTGCTTACAAGTTTGCCGCAAAAATTGGTTTGTCCGTGGAAAACCCATTCTAATGGGCTTACTCACTTTAAGAACGCAAGTTCATTAACCTTATATGAAGAATTTGTGATAACAACTTGTCTCTGTAAGTATGATTAATAAGCGTAGGTTAGTTAAAGTTTCTGAACAAAAATCAACGTCAAACCTGACAAAGTGTTTGCTCTCTGGAAAGTTACGTTTCATAAACTACAAAGTGGCAAGGAACTACCCTCCCTCATTTAAGCGCCCCCTCTAATAAACGCCATTCGCTAAAGTCTTAAAAAAAATAAGAAACCAACCCACTGCAAGCTTGTTTAGGGTGAAACTCATTTAGAAGTCCATGTATAGGCTGCCTATGAAGCACGTTTTTTTATGGTTTACTTGCCACCCACCAAATTAACCATTTTGGCTTTTAAAGAAGAATAAAGCCTCGTTCCCTGCATTTACGTGGCCCCCGCGAATTATAGAGGAAAGCACTGAAAACAGAAACAGAAAGTTATTTGTTGGAAGAACAAATGTAGGTATACAAACTGTAAGCCTTGTTCTCAATGGTAAAGAACACAGAATGATAAGCCCTGCAGAAAACGAAGAGTTAAATTAACAAACAATTCAAAGATGCAAAGAGATAAGAGAAAGATAATCGCTTTAGCAGTAAATATATTGCAAGAAAAATCCTCAGCAAGTCATGTTCCTACCTCCAGTGCTCAGATGACCTACAACAATATTTAAGGGGGAATATAACAGCAAAGTTGGTGGAACAAAAACGCGTCCTTCTTTTTAAATTTACGAAAGAAAAACTCGCCGTTTCCCCCGTCAAGTACGTCCATCAAAAAGGTCGCAATCTTGTTACACTATTCACCGAACACTTCTAGATGGTTTCCAGGTTTTTCGTGACGTCACAAAAGTGCAAATTGGGCCAAAACGGACCTAAAAAAGGTCTGCATACGCAGCCTTTTGCTACGGTCAGCCACAGCAGGTCATTTTTTAAATGCGAGCAAATTTCATGCCAAACTATGCAGATTTTTTAGAGGAGTTATTTGAACTGACAGACAAGCACAGATCCGCGATGATAACATATGATGACATCGCTTCTTATTCATTTGCACGAGCGTAAAACGTTTAACATCTGCATATTGTATGAAGGAATAATAGTAATAAAAAAGATTAATATTCTAAACTTTAAAAAATAGGATTACAATCTAAAAAAAGTAATCAAGTTAATTAAAACATATCCCTTGCATATGGACCGACATAAATAAGCTACAGGATGCATCCACATTCTTCACATTCTCTGCATACACTCCATATGTGTTATATATTTCGTGGTGAATGAATATATTTCTCTACATCTACATAGATTTTTGCAGATTGGTTGCTATATAAACCATAAAAGGTGATCCATCCAGGATGCAGTTAATCAGAAAGTAAGCAAAAATCTTCGTTATAATAGTTATGTTTTGATGTAGATGATATGGTCAACAACACAGCGTTTAAATATTCAGAATACGGTCGCAGATAGACTCATTTAACGCGGAAAATTCCGCACAAAAGCCAAAAGAAAACATTCCATTGGTAGAAATAAACATCAAAACAAAGTCAGCAGTAAAGACACTAGAATAACGTCAAATACGTTGTTCTAGTGTATTTACTGCGGACTTTGGTATAATGCCAATTTCTACCAATGAAATGTCTTCTTTTGGTTTTCGCGCGGAATATTTCACTTAATGAAGCGGGTACTTATTTATCCAATATAGAAAGATATAAATCAAACGTTAAATGTCTTGATGCTTCGCTGCAAAAGATGTGATGTTTTTTTAGTTACGTAGTTTTTACTTACAATTAGAACTAGTAAAAATAGCAGTCATATATTGAAGTTTTTTTAATGAGTTCTATTTTATCAACTGAATCAGTGGGCTGAACCAGTGGGCAAAACCTTGTTCAATGTCCGCTGTAAAGATGCTAAAACAACGTCTTCGACATTGTTCTAGCGTCTCTACTGATGACTTTGAACAAGTTTTTGTTCACTGGAACGTCAGGTTAAATATAATTTGTGTCACGTTATCTGCAAATATTAAATAAAAGTATTGTGAGCATAATTGTCATCTATCAATGAGAAGAGTAAAATAGTAAGATTGACATGTGATAAGTTTTACAGAGACGCTTTCTAGATTTTCTCTTATATAAGTTTTATTTTGCTGTTATAGATATTCTCCTATAGAGGATTTCTTGCGCTGCTACGGATTTCCTCCTACAGACGTTTTCTTCTGCTGTTATAGATTTCATCTAATAGATGTTTTCTTGTGCTGCCATGGATTTCCTCTTATAGCCTTTTTCTTGTGCTGGTATAAATGTTTTTCCTATAAGACGTTGTTCTTGTGTTGGTATAGATTTCCTCCTATAGACGTTTTCTAGTGCTGGTATAGATTTCCTCCTATAGACACTTTCTTGTGCTGCTATAAATGTTTTTTCTTGTGCAGGCATAGATTTTATCCTATAAGACGTTTTTTCTTGTGCTGCTATGGACTTCCTCCTACATACGTTTTCTTGCGCTGGTTGGGATTTTCTCTACATGTTTAATTGTGCTGATAGGGATTTTCTCCTATATACATTTTCTTGTGCTGGTAGGGGTTCCTTGTTATAGACATTTTCGTGTAATTGTAGTACATTTCTCCTATAGACGTATGTTTTCTTGTCATGGTAATGATTTTCTCCTACAAACGTTTTCTTGTGCTGGTAGGGATTCTCTATCTGAACAAACACAAGAAATTAACGAATGTGGAGAACAAATCGACCCTGGGTTTGTAAGCGAAAACTTTTTGACATTAGATCCATGGGCAGTAGACCACTAGACTCCGGCAACAAGCAGTTGGTCATTAGATCCAAAGGCAAGAGGCCATTAGGACCCGACAATAGGCAGTAGCCCATTAGATCTAAAGGCAAGACCACGGCAAAATGCAGAAAGAGGTCATTAGATCCGCTGGAATTAGATCAATAGGCAGTGGCATCCAGTGGTGAGGCCAGAGCTGAGAGCGCTTCCTGATAAGAATAAACATGTAGCTACACAAACGCTCGGTGGTGGTGGCGGAGAGGGAAGAAACGATGGTAGAGCACAGTAATTCCGGAGATAAAAATAAACATATACCTATTGCAGTACCAAACATGATGCTAGAAATATATTAAAAATGTTGGTAGAGAAAGATAAAAACACTCTTGGCTAGCTAGCTATAGAGAAAAAAGAGACAACGATAGCTTGCCAAATACCATAATCACTTCCACAACACAAATAGTAGTGTTTTGACATTATTAATATATTTATATATGTTTACTTGTACTCACATATGGTCATATATATGGTCATATATGGTCATATATGTGTGTACGTATGGTAATGTATATGGGCAATGACAATATATGTATATGATATAATTACATTATGTGCATGACGATATGTCGGTATGCATAGATAGATGGCATCATATATATAAATATGAAAATTACGTCAAAATTACGTTTGAAGTTTGATGTTTGTCTCGCTCTTTCAGCGCTTTACAGAAATATCCACCCAAAACAATCTGTAGTTGAAATTCGCTTATTAGATATACTGACTGTTTTCGAAAGTAAACAAGACGAATGCATTGTCAGAAAAAAACCCCAGTTATAATATGAATCACTACCCAGTAGGCACACGACGTCAGATCATCGTCGAAACAACGTCAAAATGCGACGTCCTTTCAACGCTGATCCGACGTCGGGTGTCTACAGGGTACCCGGATTAATAAATCGCTTAAGGTAATAGGAAAGTTTTAAAAGTAATAGAAATGCTATGTAGCTACTTCAAGATTACATAAAGCTAATATTACATTAATGCCAACAAAGATGTATGGCATACTGTTGCACTTGCATTTTGTTAATATCGCGATCAATAAATAATTATGTATCATAACTAAGAACTCTTTGTCAGGTAGCACACATCAGTAGCATGTTTGTTACCTGCCCTCGCATTCCATTTACGTATAATGTCCGTTTTCCAGAATTTTTTCTGATAGCTTTATGTAAAAGCGCGCGTGTAAAAATCTTGATTTATTCACAAGTGCTCATGCTTGAAAAGATTTCTGCGCGGAATATTCCCTTGGGGTAGCTATATTAGTAAAAAACTCCGAAACGGTCTTAACCCTATTTCTATTTCTAATTTTAATAAATAGAACCATGCTGTAGTCTTGAAACTTTCCAGGAAGTTAGATCAACCCATAATAAACATTTTTGCCTAATTTTTGTGATGACTTCATTTCTTATGATGACGTCATCAAGGAAAAACAGGTGTGCACAAAAAGAAATATTAGGTTAATTTTTTTTTTGATCTTCATAATTAGTCAAAATGTTTTTCAAGCAAAAATAAGAAGAATGTTTTTTTTTTCCAAAAATTTTTTTTCACCACCTGTCAAAAAATTGGTTACTAAGGGAAAATTATCCCTAGTTACCAAAATTTATTTTTCAAAATGATCACAATGTGCAGTAGAAATAGGGTTAAACAGAGATATTTTTTATGGTTTTATTTTATTCGTAGGGACACCATCTCACGATACGCTTGTATTTTCACACGGGTCTCATAATCTTGCTAGACTGACATAAATAGTAAATAAATTAAATAAATAAAGTCATACCGGGTAACGTCCCGAATAACCTCCGTATATAAGCCGCTTACTGATACGCGATTCTACTAGCGATTAATACATATTTGAAACATGTAGGGGCGTGATGGTCCCGATAAATATTAATACCAAAGAGAAAATACAAATAGCAAGTAAAAAAGGAACTTAACATAGGGCAAGAGTCAAGAGGACATAAAATGATTTGTTCCTATTTTAGTCATGTTGAGTAAAAACCTATATGAATACAATCTGCAAATCAGTAGACATAAATCAGTATCATGTATGTTCAAAATGATCCGACATAAATCCATAAGTATTTTATAAGTATCCAATTTCATTTTGTATTCATATATTATCTTGTGACATATTGATTAACTATTACGTCAATAAGAATGTTATCTTAATGACAATATTGTTTACAACCGTAGCATATCTTTTAATAGACGTTGCTTATATTATAGTAAAGAGTAAAAATGTGTTATAATCGACGTCAACGTCGCCTTAATGTCATCCCTTCAATGGAAACGTCACAGTCATGCTACATCGAAACAATTCCCAGTGAGCACACGACGTTGATACGACGTCGTGTGTCAGTAGGAGCATTAATGTTGGGTCTAATGCCCTTGTCGTACAGTACATCGGTTTTGAAGGGGGTTGGTAAGGCGATGTGTGTAATGGGAATCTAAGTGTGAACGACATGCGCGTTCAAGATTCTTTCTAATATAACAAACAACCTCGATCCCAGGACTTCAGAACAAGCGCTTGGATCAAGGTTGTATCAAACACTGAATATGTACACTGTGTATGTCCATATATGGAAATATATCTGGAACTGTATACCTAATGGGTAGAAGAAGTCGGATAAACATTAAAACAACGTCGAAACGGCATCGCGACGTCGTTTAGAGGTCATGTCGGAGTTAATTGACGGCGTATGAATGCAGGGTACGATATCTTTACTATCAGGCTTACCTACTTATACGGAAATTGATCCATAAACTGTAAATTATAATCAAGTAATTCTCTTGCGTTTTTAAAAAAAAAACGATTTAACAGAACAGTTTTATTCCTTATCAAATAATATGTTTTATAAAATGAGAATAAGATTCAAAAATAAATATATCACATATATTTGTCATCTGTCATTCTATTTACATAAAAATAATTAAAAGTCGGTGTTGTGTACTAATAAATTGTACTCGCTATACGTCGTTCGATGTTGTTCCAGCGTCGCTACTGTTGACTTTGAACAAGTTTTTGCCCATAGGATTAAAACTAGAAATGTTAAACTTAGTGTTGCTTCTCTCTCCTCTTATGATGTGCAAATAAATTTAAAAGTTTACTACATCATTTATCTAAAACACATGCGATGGAGAATATTTTCAAAAGTACATAACATATAAACCGTTGTATTTTATCTACGTGATATTTATAAAGTTTACTATGATTATCATATAAGTTGTACTAAAGCTGTCTATAATGATACTGTGATTATAGTAAACTCTCACCACCACTGATTATTCATATTTTCTTTTAGTTTTGTACATAGAACCGTAACAACGTAATGGCATTAAATACAAGTCTATTTGTTGATTGTGCGCGTGTAACGAACTTCAGTGGGTATAAAAATATAGCAAAGAAACGTTTAACAAGATGCTCGAAGAATATGTTACAAGCTTAAGTCTTTATTATGACAGTGATTATATTTTCGTCGTCGTCGTCGTTGTTGTTGTTATGTTAGCACTTGCTTCGGTTGCTGGTACGCTGTTATGGCAGTTCTTTGATAATAACGAAATTGAGAAGAGTGAAGAAGATTCAAAAGAAGCAAAAGATCACTCAGCGGAATGTTCCGATAATCACAATATTCTCACAAGTAAGGGAAAATTTGATAGCTTTGATAAAGACAGTGAAGAAAAGTCAGAAGAAGTGGAAGAATGCGATAAACCAGTAAATGAATGTCCCGATATAGACAATACTGTTACCAGTGAAGAGAAAGATGAGAAATACGTATTAGTACGTGAAAATGTGAAAACGTCTGATTACGATATTACCGGTAATATAAAGAAACAGAAGAAAAAGAAAAGAAACATTAAAGGAAATGAATTATCCCTCCAAGAAGAAGGAGATGCAACCGCTGAAGCATTGAATCCAGCTAAAAAACAAGAAGAAATAATCGTTGAAGAATTGAACCCAGATAATGAACATGAAGAAATAATCGTTAAATCATTGAATGAAGATAATGAACAAGAAGAAATAATCGTTAAATCATTGAATGAAGATAATGAACATGAAGAAATAATCGTTGAAACATTGAACCCAGATAATGAACAAGAAGAAATGATCGTTAAATCGTTGAATGAAGATAATGAACAAGAAGAAGGGTTGCAACAGAGTACACCATTACTTGATAAATCCCATCATATATATGATGAAGCAATTCAGGAAGACCACAATGTCAACAAAAAAGCCACAAATGTTCAATCCAATGCTTTATCAGTTGCGGTTGACGATAATGTATCAGTAATTCATGCTGAACATTCATCAAAATTAAATATTAAACATCGTACGAATTCTTTTGCAAGTGAACATATAAACATTAAATCAAAGAAGTCTGCTGTTTCTATCAATGAAATAAAGAAGTGCGAAAGTATAATTTCTTCCACTACCAATGACATAAATACACTAGAGATACTTAATTTACAAGAAAAAGCACAATCTTTGTTAGAAACAGAAACAGACAAACCATCCAAGGAGATTGCGGTAGAAGAGTATATTGTAGCTGATGTAGAAAGTTGCGTTCAATCGGCACCAGAGATTCTTGAAGAAGACGATCTACTTGAAATTCCTCTAGATGAAGCTGATTTAGGTTTTGTACGTAACGTTATCGTGTTTAATCCTACTAAAGGATTAGTTGGAGATGTTCACATAAGCAAATCTCATGTTTATATTGATAAGAAGAAGGAATCGTTTCTAAAGAAATATGATAAAGACCGAGATGATTCTATAAAAAACGAAAACGTACAGCTGAAAAAAGATGAAAATGAAATGAATGAAGAAAAATATTTGCATAAAAATTCTCCTGTCTGTTCACAAGTTAGTGAAATGTCTCCTGTCTGTTATCAACCCAGTGAAACAACAGTGAACGAAGGGAGTCTGACACAAGATGATCGTCCTTTTACAAGTATAATGGAGAAAGAAATCGACGAGATGGAATATAATCGTAGATATAAAGAAGAAGATGAAGTAAGAGAAAAGAGTAACAAAATAAGTATTTTTCCTGATGCAACTGAGGAACAGAAGAACATAGATTTACCAATTAAACCCTTGGATGCGCCTGACATGTCTGCTCATAAATCAGATTGCTACCAAGATTTGGGAAAGTGTTTATCAGAGAGAATTAACGTTGTTGATGTCACTATCTTATCAGATGATCATATACTTAAGAATCAATCAAGATCCTGCTATGTAGCGAGTAACAACCAATTATCTCTTGCAAAAGAAGAGAAACAAGATCTGCAGAATACGTTAACAAAAGACTATAGAAGCGTCACAATGACTGATAGCAATGGTTTATTGAAAGAATCTGATTATCATACTGGTGGGAAGCTCGAAAACTTCAAGAATACATCTTTAAAAGATCAACAGTACGTTAAAACGGTTGATGGTGTGCTATTGAATGAAAATATTTCTAATGATTCTAATAAGCCTATTAACGTATCAAAAATATTTGTAAAAGACAGCGATGAGATAACTTTGAAAAATCAGTCGAACGGAAAAGAATGTGGTGGTGTAAACAGTTTTGATGGGACTTGTGAAAGTTTAAATGTTTTTCGTAACAACTCAGATGTAAACAAAATACAGGAAATTCTAATTGATGACAAGAAGCCAATTTCTTCGTTAAATCTACATGGTAAATATGACGAAAAAAGTGTATCACTGATTGATAAGACTTGTAGAGAGACAACGTATGAGTTTTGTTCAAATCTCGTGACAGAAGATCATAAAGAAACCCTCAATAAAGATTACACATATACTTCTTTTGAGGCCGGTGACTTATGTAATAAATTGAGCTCATGTAAAATATCAGCAAACGAACAGACGTCGAAAGTAAACCACGAAGATAATAAAAACGTGTCAGGAATTCAACACCTATTTGGAAACATGGGTCAAATACTTGCTATGATTTTTGATACAGATAATTTTGAAGATGTACCTCTTGATACTGTTGATATGCTAGGTGGTAGAATCATAATTTCAGACGATGGAGAATACGCTATCATTGACATTGAAGGGAAACAGAAAGAATATAAAATTGATAAAACAAAGTTAAGAAACAGTCGTGATTTTAGTGAAACAATCAGAAACAGTCGTGATTTATCTACTCTGTTTCAAGAGCTGGAAACTTTGGATGTTGTTGGTAGAAATACTGATAAAAGAAAAAGCTTACTGCACAGATTGAGCGTAGATACTGACAACTCTGATTCAGATAACAACGATACGACGAAGGATAAAGTATTTGACCTGCACAAAATTGTAGAGGATATCCAAAACAACGACAGTGAGTCAGCAAATCAAAGCAATCTATCAACTGAACGAGAAACATACAAGCATGTAAACTCAAATCAGCCATTCCGTGGAACATATAGCACAGAAACTCCACTAAATAATTCTCTTGAAACTGTTAAAGTCATAATGAACCCGGAAATTTCAACGTTTCAGCATTCTCTTTTAGGGAGGAAATACAAAGTCGATAATGCTGGTAATGCGAAGTCTCCAGCACATACATCGGCAGGAGTAAACAATAATTTAGATGTTCATAATCAAAGTGAGTCGGATACAATATTACAATCCGATGAAGTATACGTTTTACAGAACGAAACTATATCGACATCCTCTAGTGACAAACAATCGTCAACAACCATACCGACATCCTCTAGTAGCGAACAATCGCTAACAACCATACCGACGTTGAGTGAGAATGAAACTTTGCCATCACTTTCTGAATGTGAACAAACTCCAATCAAGGAAACTTTACTACCTTCTTCAAACAAAGAACATGTTATAGCAAACGAAACTTTACCGCTATCATCCGGCGAAGAAGAAGATTTAATAAGTCAAACCTTTCATACCCCTTCAAACGAAACTTTATCAACATCATCAGGCAAAGAAAAAGCAGTAACGAATATCACCTTACCGTCTACTTTTTGTGAAGATCAAGTTTTAACAGACGAGCTTTCAGTAAGAGACACTGTACAAACACCAAATAGAGGTTTGTTTACTGATAATAAAATGTCATATAATAAACCTAACAAAGCATTAGAACATTTGAGTAATCATAACAAAGCGAATATAGAAACAACTTCACCGGATGTTTCATGTTACAATGACTTGACAACAGATATTTATAAAAACGATTCTCAAAGTTTAGAGGAAAACAGCAGTATAATAAATCTTAATACGGATTATAATAAATGTGGTTTTCAAATTGCCCATAAAGTGGTTAGTATTAATAACACAATTCGTGATGAACAATTACAACATAAAATAAAAATAGACAAGAATGTTTCAGAAAATATAGTAGACACGAGTATTTCACTGGAAACTACGGAGCTTTCTGAAAGTCACACAGATACTACTGATTATTTAAGTAACTATCGATCACAAAGTCATGCAACTAACTCTTTGCGAACGATTTTGGAAGAGGGACCAGAAAGCAATATAAATCAAACGAAATATACACACAGTAGTTTCGCTTTAAACCCCGTTATCGAAAATATTCCTAAAGTCAATATCATTGAAGACTGTTTCGCAAGTAGTGAACAAGAGCCCACAACAGTATATAATTTAGAAGAAAAACACCATAATTTAATAGAAGGTAGTATCGATGAAGAAACATACGAGGATATATTACATGAGAAATCAACAACAGAGTTATTATCAGATTTAAAATACCTTCTTGCAACAGAAGAAAGAGATATATCGAGAAGCATCGAGAACCTATTACATATTGAGGATGATGTTTATGAAGCTCAAACAAGTGATGATCTCTTTAACTCTCCAAGCAATCATCCTGTGCTAGATAAAACATGTCCATTGGACGCATCAACTGAATCGGAATCAGAAAATCCAGTAGATAGACCTAGTGAATATTTTAAACTTGGAAGAAATCAAGATCCCAGTAAAGATCAGTCTTTGCAGTTTTCCCCGGATAGAATTACTTTCTTAGCTCAAGATAACGACAATATAATATTCCAACAAAAATCAAAATCATTAAACGATCTAGATCTAGACTGTCAAGAAAAAAAGTTAGAATTCAATGTGTTTAACAATCCATATTTTGAACCAGCACTACTTCGCAGTCAAAGTATGGAAATGGTTCAGAAAAAACCGACCTTAGTACTGTCATCTAACGTAAGCAATGTTTCACCTAAGATTAAAGAAACAAACCTGGACGCACTACTTTCTTCATTGAAAAACAATAAAGGTTCATGTGAAGTTTTGCTAGCTATTAATGATAAAGTTGTGCCAGGCAATTATGAAACGAGAGACTTATCGAATGGAAGTCAAGATGGTTTATCCAATGAGACACCATTCAGTTACCATAGTGATTCAGACACTGCTTCGGAAACAGAAATTGATATAGACATGTATGATATGGATTTAGATGAAACAAACATAGATTCTAGCTCAGAAACTGATATAGATGCAATTGGTCTTGATGACTCAATAAGTTCAAACAGAAATTCCGTTCTGGAAACTGATATAGACGAAGCAATAAAACACGAAAATGATGAATGGGATACAAACATGGACAGTACAATATTGTCAGTAACATCTAACCATTGTACATTTGATGATAATTTTGTTGATAAAGAACTCTCTGATGCTGATATAAATATTGCAAGTGATTTAATTCCTGAAAAATGTGATAATAAAGGAAGGGAGGATACTGAAGGTATGTCCTTATTTCTATACTCGAAAAATCTTCCCACGTGTTAGCTAAGATGTAGTAAAAAAACCTGGAACAAAAAGCCCGAACTTTTAAATATTATCTTAGCCTGAACTGATTATTTTGCACAGTTATTAAATAAGATTATAACTTGCTGTACTTGGTATTCTCATTATATAAATAAGCTGTAAGAATTCTTTACATATCCAATTAAATGTAAATACCTTCAAATTATTTAAGCTTAATTTTTTGCACTTTATAATTGGCTTAATCGATGGTAGATTTTAAACATCGATTATTTGAGGGAGAATTGGTTTGCTGCAGTAAACAAAACTCAGCGAAGCGAGATGTGTATTATGTCAATTATACTGTAATTGATCACTTATCCATAACCCTGTAGGTATTCGACGTCAATAGACGTCGAAAAGACGTCGTTGTAAATCAAGTATAACAAACTAAACGTTCGAAAATAATGATGCTAATTTTTCAGTTTTCAGAGGATGGCTGAATTATGTAGCTAGAACATATTTATTTACAACAAAGAAGTTATTCATTTTGTGGGTAAATAGCCAATACAGTAGCTATTATATACCTGTATAATGCTAGCCTGATAGTGATGCTTTAGTAATGCTAACTTTTTGCCAAATTTTAGCCGGGTAATGCTTATAAAGGCGGTGCTTAAAAAAAAACTTGTACTTCAAAGCGATGCCTGTTTGACGTTGATTAAACCAACGTTAGACGTCGAGTACCCATAATAACTTGCCAGATGAATTACTTTTGCTATTTGGCCCTAGGTAGAGTTAAGTGCACCGGATAGAAGGGAATACATACAGGTTTCCCAAGGTTTATCTATGTAAAACATATCCAGTGGACAATAACCTGTTCAAAGTCAGCAGTAAGACGCTAGAACAACGTAGAATACATTGCTCTAGCGTCTTAACTGAGGACTTTGAAAAAGTTTTTTCCCACTGTGTTGTTACCTCGATGATACGAAATTAACGATATGTTCCAATGAGCACATAATGACTAAATAATGCTTTATCGATATTCTAATGGAGATTTTATTTTATGGTGGCTTGATGTACAATTTGTTTATTGCTGTGTTCGACGTAATAACAAACCTGGAAGTAACTGATCGCCTGTCACAGTGTAAAAGACAACTGAATACGGATATCTTCGGATATCTCCGTACTATGACTGTGTATTTCCATATATGACAATACATAGTCCGAATACAGAGATATACGGAGTTATACAGAATCGTACTCGGCAGTCTTTTGCACTGCATGTGGAGAAGTGTTTTAGAGCATAGCTTTCTATTTTGGAGCTGAAAAGAAAACACGCTCCTCCACAGGTGACGTCTAACAGTTATTTTCAGTCTTTATAATGCTCATTAGACGTTGCGATAAATCATGAACGTTTCAAATCTATTGTAGATGATGATGTACTGAATGAAAAAGATAAGTTTGCTGCAGCTATCGAAACATCTAACGATGATGAGGTAACAAATAATTAGTTGCGGGCTTTATTGCGGGACTTTATTGCGGGGCTTTAGGGTTTGTGTAGCACGTAATTCATTAGGGACTAGTCGATTAGTGAATTTATTCTAATTTTACGTTATTTTGTAGCGTGTTTTAGTTTTTAATGAGTTGACTGTGTTTATGCTGTTGTTGATATCCTAAAAGTTAATAAGCGGGGGGTTGCAAACTTTCCCAAAATTAATAAACGTCCCCTCCTGCTTCTTTGATACCGAAGATTACTGTATGAAAAAGCTTGCATGTGATTGGTTTCTTGATATGAAGGAACCAATCAATTGCAAGCTCGTTGACACTCGTCATTAGAAAGTTATTTAAGCCATGTCAATTCTACCAATTTGTATACTTTTGACATTTGGGTAGTTGACCCTTACGTTAACCTCAGTTCTCATGAAGAGATGGACAATTTTTTATAATATTTAAAGGGACCATGTCGATGTTAAAAACAACGAAATATATTTGATTACGCCCAGAGGGTAGATTTCACTACCCCCTGATTGCTTTCGCAATGTACGGGGAGTGGATGTGTATGTTATACATGTATTTCAATATTTCCATGAAACATTTGTTAACCCAAGTTTGAAAATAACAGATCCATTATGGAGAAGTGTTTTGTAGTATAGTTTAAGTTTTGCAGTTGAAAACTGTATAAAAAACATTCCTTCAGAAATGATGTCACAGTTTTGTTCGAGCTTTCAATAACGAATATCGAAATAACGATAGATAAGCCAATAAAAACAAATACATCACTTGTTACGAGCCTATTGTGAGCGAAAATAAACAAACATTATAAAGTATCAATTAAGATTACTGATATCCTCTTCACAGTGTAGATACTACCGTATTTGCTTGATTAATTTTTTTTAAAATTTTTATGAGGGCGCTTATTCGAGGGGGTCGCTTATTCGAGGGGGTGCTTATTAAAATTCTTTCGGAAAATTGAAAAAGAAAAAGAAAAACGTAACTAAATGAATGTAATACATATGTGTTGTTACGTATTACCAGTTGTCATACAAATCTTATGTTTGTTATTGTATAAACTACCTTACGAAATTTCTGCGTCAATGTGTTAAAGGTACAAAATCACCCTGAGATGTTTTTTTCAAATTTTTCCTTCTGTAGTCTAGACGAAAGTTCATATTGTTACTAACATATTCTGAAGATTTGACTCCATAAGAATAAATATTAGTGGAGATATAATTGATT
>JAULBZ010003903.1:0-15614 GCA_032360805.1 Neoturris breviconis
AATAAGCGCGTCCAGGGTGGATTTTTTTCTCGGGAAGAATAAACGGGCATGCCCGTCTATTAGATAGTCGAGAGTAGGCAACATCCGGTACTTATTTTTATATGGTAGTACTCTGCAGTATCAAATTATTAATTTTTGGAAATATTTCAAAGGCCGCAGTAGAGACGCTAGAATCAAGGTATCACAACATTACGAACTGACATGCAAATGTAAATATAACAAAATTTAATTTTATGAAGTTACGTCGAATCAGAGAAAATCGGGGAAATTGAAAGTTCGTCAGGGAAAATCAGGGAAATGTTGGAATTTTCATTCAAAATCAGGAAAAATCAGGGAATTTGTAAATCCAATCTGGCATTTTATTTGCCAATGTTTCTGTATTTTTCTGTAGCAACTACTGTATGAGTAATTTTTTACAATCACTGTTTAATATTGATATCGTTTTCTTATATACAACGATTTTCATTAGAAACGCTGAAGGTGAACTGGTTAGACCCAAAAATCAGGGAAAATCAGGGATTTTTTTTTGTAAAATATCTGTATAAACCCTCTACTTACCATTGAGTACTAAAGGTTGTTTACTGTTGGCTGAAAATATTCTGAAAAATCTCTCCTCCACAGTGATGACCGGCTGTTATTTCGAGCCCTGTTTACTGTCGGCTGTCTGAGTACTAGTTACTTATATAAAGTTGCTTATAAAATAGTTGTTTAATAAAAAAAAAAGGTGTATTCATATGACTATATCCGCAATTGTATATCTTAGGATTGGTTCAGCATTGACGTCATATTTTCACACAGCTTATGTTGGTTAGGAGTTGACGTCATATTTTCATACGGCATATGTCGGTTAACGTTAACACAGCACTTAAAATTAATTTGTGCTATATCTCATTGGGCAAAAACTTGTTCAAAGTATGCAGTAAAGACGTTAGAACAACGTTGTTCTAGCCTCGTTAATGCGGACTTTGAACAAGTTTTTGCCAACTAGGATATAACTTTCAATTATGAACTCTTCTAAAGGATTAATGTTTCAAATTTTCAATGATCTCGAAAATGATCGATTTTTCCTAAAAACGAAACAAAAAAATGAAGCAAATCTATCTTTTCTTTCCAGCGTGTTGTTCAAACCTATCTGTTGTTTCCTTTTTTTATTTGTTACCAACCCCGCCGGGCAAAAGCTTGTTTAAATTCTGTAGTAAAGACGTTAGAACAACGTTGTTCTAGCGTCTTTACTACTGACCTTGAACAGGTTTTTACTCAGTATTGATACCTAGTGGGAAAAAACTTATTCAAAATCCGCAGTAAAGACGATAAGACAACGCCGCCGTCTGACGTTGTTCTAGCGTCTTTACTGCGGGCTTGGAACAAGTTTTTGCTCACTAGGTAGGTAAGTACTATGTGAACGATCTTAAAATTAATTGGTTTCAAACTGGACGAACTAAAAACACCACTGAGGAGGTTTTTGAGCATAGTTTCAGGTTATGAAGTCTATCACTATACTCATCACTGTGGAGGAATAGTTTTTGCGCATGGTTTCAGGCTACGAAGTCTAACACTCGCTATGCCAAAAAATTGCTTCTCCATGGTTATTATTTGCTCCTATTTCAACCACTGTTCAAACAATTGTAACTTCTTTCATATAATATTATCCTTCACAAATGTATCGAATATGCGGACGTCGACGTTGTATATCCCAGTCGGCAAAAACCTTTTCAAAGTCAGCAGAACAAAACGTTATTTTGCTGACTTTGAACAGGTTTTTGCCAGCTGGGACATTGGTTTCTTCATTACGAAGGAGAAACCAATAATATGCAGAATTCAACGCTTTCCTTTGCATATTTTTTGCACGCGTATTCAAGTCTCAATATCGGTCGGACATCACATGTGGAGGAGTGTATTTTGAGTAGGGTTTTCAGTTTTGCAGCTGAAAATTCTAGTCAATAGCACTCATCCACAAGTGTTGTCTGACTGTTCTTTTGAGGCTTGGTATGCTAATCCTTGTAGATTATACCTACTGCTAATTTAGTTATTGTATAATGTATACTCGTGCCTGATGGAACTACCTGATATCACCCGTGGAGGAGTATATTTAAGTATAGTTTTCAGCCGAAAAGCTTTAACATAACACTCCTTTACAGGTAATGTGTGACATTCAGGATTAACCTTTGATATTTATGTTATACTACTCTTTGTAACCTATGATGTATTTCAGCTGGTCTGATGCTTCATTTATCCATTCAGCCATCTTCCATTCTCTTTAGGATTTTTACATCGTTTGATGTAACATATTCTTTTGTTTATAATTTTAAGCTGTTCTGCAAATTATCCATATTTGAGTTCATTTTTCTCATGGTCTTTTGTCTTTTGAACTTATTTTGAGGCGTATTTCCACTAGGCGAACTCGTTTACCCTGCTAAGTGACGTCACTTTCAACCAATGTAATGGCTTTATTTAGAATTCGTGCGAACGAATTCGCCTAGTGGAGATCCGCTTTTATACGGTCTTATCAAAGTTATTGATATAATTTATTGAAACTTAGCTATGCTATATTGCTTGAAAAAACTGCCGGTCATCACTATGTAGGAGAGATTTTTCAGAATATTTTCAGCAAATTTGTTTTAATAATCTCTCCTACACAGTGATGACCGGCAGTTATTTTAAACCCTCCAGTACGGTATTTGTCTCCTTTTTACCTCAATTTTATTTAATTGTATTTGTTCTAATATACTATACACAGCATGAAAAACCACGGAATACGGACCCGTATAGCTCCGTATACGGACTGTGTATTACCACAATACACAGTATGGGACTATACCTATCCGCGTTCAGTAGTCCTTCACGCTGATAACTTTTGTAATAACATATTTATAATATTTTTCTATTGCTAACGTATTTATTGCAATCTTTTGTATTGAGTGAAACCTCGTTCCCAGAGGGCATCTTGTCTTTTCGAAATATGGGTAGGTCTCCGTAATTCAAAAGGCAACAAACTCTGTGAACGAGGTTTATATTGAGTGTATTTTTGTACTTTTATAAAATGTCAAGAAACATAGGAACGAGGTTGCTTATTTTGTCACTGAAATATAAATCATGACGATATTCACCATAAATTTCATATTAGTCTCCAGTTCTCTCAGCAAGTCTAAATTAGTTAATTAGTTACACGCCCAATAGGCAAATACCTGTGCCAAGTCCGTTGTAAAATCGCTAGAACAACGATTTCAACGTCGTTCTAGTATCTTTACTTCGGACTTTGAACAAGTTTTTGCCCACTGTCAATAAACTTGCAATTGTTTTATTGATTTTTTTTGGGTACCAAGGAACCAATCAATTAAAGGATTGCTTACTCGTTACTCTTCTCCACACTGGAATACCAACAAGGCATTTAGCGTATGATCTTTAAACATTCTAACGTATCAGTATGTAATTATTGCGGCGCTCTGCATATATATTTTTAGCGTTAAACCTGGAGCCATATCTTATGCTCTCATCTATGAAGGACATCCAGCCTGTTTCGCCGACTTTCCCCGCGGCAAAAAAGTGTTCGCCAGCGTTTTCCGCCAGATGTCGAGTTTGCGGAGCAGGCTAGACTATTAGTAATTTTTATAATCATCAAATAATCCAGTGGGTTAGTTATGTCTATGAGCTTGCAATGGATTCGTTACTTAAGTACGAAAATCCAATCAAATTTCAAGATTTGATACTCTTTACTCCAACCCAGTGGGCTAAAACATATTCAGAGTCTGCAGTTAATACGCTAGAGCAACGTTTTCAACGTACGGGAAAACTACTGACTTCTAAACGCAATTCCAGCACTTGTTCTTCTCAAGAGAGAAATGGCGTTTGGATCGAGATTAACATGTTATACAAGGAAGTCGTGATAAAACTGAGATTAGGAGCCAGCGACTAACTTTTTGTGTTTCCCCTTTGTTACCGAGAGCTCTTCGGGATCTATGCAACCCCATGCATAATCTGAAAAGTCGAGATGTATGTGTTCCCTTGTTTATATTTTCTTTCCTAGCTGATGTGGCTTTATATTTTATAAAAAAGGGGAGAAAAGAAAGGGATAAGTGGTTCAATTTTGTTTCATCAGACTTCCCGCGTATAGTCAAGGGATGTATAGTCTGTTATTCTTCAGATATAAAATCCAAGGTAACACCAGATAAGTTACGGCTTCAGACGTGGAGAAACACGGGAAAACCTAAGCACGGGAAAATTAAATTATGGAAGCTGTAAAGAAACTCAAGAAAATTTGGAAGGTAGAGGTGAAAGTGGATGATTGTGCTATTTAACTACACGTATCCAAGCCAAAAAAATTGATTGATATTATCATAGCCATCATAGATAAAAAGTAAAACAAAAAGACGGAATATCTGGCTATCGTTATATTAGCCCACTCAAGTAAATGTTACTGGTTATAGAATATAACTTTGTAGCAGCATTCGATATCTGTGATTTCGGAAAGGAGATCCAGAGAATACGGAGCTTACAATACCAAACAAGGGTACATGAGGAGAAACAATCTGCAAATAATGTGTCCAAAAATACAATAGTCTTAAACATAGTCATAGCTTTTGATGTGACTATGTTTTAAAGACATTTTCGCTTAAGTTTGCGAAGAAGAGCTGGACCTACGGGATTAACATTAAGTAGTCCCTTGTGAGACAAACATTTTTGCGTCAGTGAGAGTCACATTTAATGTATGCATATTGCATAAATTATGCTAATTATTTAATTGAGAAATATAATCACCTGCAGTCTGTACTCAAATTTTAAATAAGAATAAAACATAATAGCTGATAAATCAATATTTAAGTAAAAGATTGTTTTCATTGGTCTAAACAATTTAGCTTTTATTCAAACTTTCCAAATATGGTTATAACATAACTATATATAGTAATCGTGTTTTTATAATTTCTATTGTTTTAATCTTTTATGGTTTTAAAGTTCATCGACTGGGCGATGCGTTCAGTTTTCAGTTGAGTCGTGCTAATTAATAATTAATATCGGTGTCGGCAACTGGTGTTTTTACACGTCATCTACAATATCTACCGTCATGTCGGAATTTACATTTTTAATTTTTTTTGATAATTTTCTCAAATTAAGTATCTTACGAGCTTTTGTTTGATATACATGACGTCAATAGTAGTTTCAAATGGATAAATTATTGTAACCCTCTTCTATATCAGAAAGCAATTGTTATTAGGCATTTTACCTAAATGAAACTTTCCGACACGACGTCATATGTACTGAAAATTGACGATTGTATTTCTTCGTCGCTGGTTGGTATAGCTGAAAAGTTATGTTCTGTTGCAGAAATACAATTAAATTTTCTCTTATAAGATCTAAATACACTGCTCCATAAAGAGTAAAAGAGATGTTCTTAGAAAATCTTCCATTTCTGCAACCCGCCAAATTTATTGCTGCCGACCTGGCTGGTCAAATGAAAACAGTGTTAAATTACTGACCAGATATGGTTTTCTAAGTTGATCCAGCCATATCCATTATATATCAATTTCTAAGTATTTTAAAGCAGGGTAGGGTTATTGTAGAATGCCAAATTGGTAAATTCATTTTCTGGTGTTTTATATCCACTTATATAGACCTCTTTTGTTCTGATTTTAGAAGATATATCTTCAAATGTTGCTTAGAGAATTAGTCAGTAAAATAAACAACTTAGGTCATATTTACCAAGCTATCTGGTCTGCATATTAGCGACACATGTTTCTCCTTTGTGGACTTCCGTTTCGATTCATTTACGTAAAAAAGCAATCTGGAGACGATGCATGTTGTTCGTTCTTTTGACTAGACTTGAAATATTTTAAATATTTGCTCACGACTTCTGAATAAATTTACCATACGACTTGTTGTGATTACTTATATTATGTAGAATACCATCGATTAGTTTATGGCTTACGAAAGAAGGAAGGAAAAGATAAACAAACCACTGAGGATTGACATAAACAATGTCGGCGTCGGCAGAAGTTGATACTGTAAAATCTTTTGATAAAAGTAATGGTTTAGCTGCTCCGTCCGAACTAGGTGGAAGCAAAAATAATAGCACAGAATTAAAGATTGATAAATGTTTTAAAGAAATAGAAAATGGAATACATAATGATTCAGAAGCAAGGTAGGAAATGAAATGTTTTGTTTTCTGCGAAAAAGTCCGCAGATATCTACTCTATATTTTTATTGACAGTTTTTATGTCTGTAGTAGCTAGCTACCTTTTTTCTTCTTTCTTGCCAAAGAAAATATGTTAATTGTACTCATATATAAGTTCATAAACTTTTTATAGTTATATTGAAACTTTGATCAGTTTTTTGTGGAACTGGACTTATTCTGTAAGTTAATTCCACTTTAAACTTTTAATGTTTTTAATAGCATCTCTATAAATGATTGTCAAAATAATGAATGGGATATTATATCTGTACTGTATGTTTTTTGAATGGCTTGCTGTCTTTCCAACAGATAAAATTAAATAAAGGTTCCAAATTTTTACCAACAGCCAACAAAGGGTGGTGAGAGTTGACTCATTGCATTAAAGATGGAATCAGTAATTTCAAGTCATGTGACTTCATTTTCATATAACAATAGCAGCTTAAGTTTTCATCCAATCACAAAGTTTCACATTTCATATATTGTTTTTTTATTCCCTATTGTTGTGTTTTTTTAGTTTTTATATGTAATGAGTTTATTTTTTAAAGTACTGACAGTAAAATATCCCATATATACTTTCAAATACTTTAAATTGGCACCTGACAAACTTGACTTCCACTGAGTTTGTAATCTACATTCAAGTTTATGTCTGTACATCAGTTGGATATAACTTTTCAGTCCATTTGATATTCTAATAATAATATTCCTATCAGAGTATAATTTTGGCAAAATAAGTGTCACTGTACTGTAATGCATCGATTAAATGCCCGTTATATAGTTATAGTTTCCTTGATATTCAGAGTATATATACTACCTTTTATCTATATATATATATCCAAGTGGGTTTGAGACGTATAATAAATGAATGTTATTTTTTACATTCATGCCGAGAAAAATTTGTTTTCCAGGGCTTTAGACTCCATGAAACTTTTCATTTTGTTCCTAGGCTCAAATTTCAACTTTTTGTAAATCCCTAATTCTCAAAATTAAGAATCAATTTTTTTTCTGAAAAAATGGCAACAAAATCAAGATTTTTGCATCCTAGTAGAACGGGACCAAATCAGCAAAAAAATTGGAATTGCAACTTAAACAAAAAGCAATAAATTTTGATTAGCAAGACAAATAGCACAAAAACTAATTTCAAATGATATTTCTGGTTCCCTGCGGTTTAAAATAACCGGCTTCTGTATATATATGGTATCATTTTAAATGTCTCTTTTCGTAGCTCTTGAAGTAATTATTGCAACACTTACTCTCTAGTAAAAACATCAGCCAAATTTTTATGTGAAAACTAATGGAGGTGGTATATAACATTTAATGAAAGTTTCATTGAGACAGATATTGTAATATTGCCAAGTTCACCACACCCAAGGAAATCTTTCTTATTGATATATGCGTTTCGGAATCCAGGCTACACTAAACAGTGTTCGAAATAAGAACAATTAATCACTGTGGCAGAGTGATATTTGGGCATTGTTTTAGGCATTCCAGCCTGCTTACTCCTCCACAGTGATTATTTGTTTTTGGAAAAATGATTGTTCTGTTGGATACTGTTGAATATTCAGCATAAATTATCATTACCAAACATTTCCACTTATGTTGGAAATACAGCCTGCATCCATATCTTTTGAACAAATTGGTTTAATGCACTGAAATTTTG
The DNA here is from genome assembly GCA_032360805.1 of Neoturris breviconis. NCBI lineage: Eukaryota > Metazoa > Cnidaria > Hydrozoa > Anthoathecata > Pandeidae > Neoturris > Neoturris breviconis. The sequence goes on from JAULBZ010003903.1 coordinate 7,821, forward strand.
TATTCTACCATTATTTTAAATTGTCTAACTAACTTTACTATTGGTGCAAACTTATATTCAGGTTGTATATCTAATGTACTACAAAAGCACCAATTAGTGTACCTCAAAAACAAAAAAATTAAAAAAATTGCAAATTATGTGGAAATTGATACTTTGTGCACTGGTTTTAAAAGGTTGAAAATTCTTGTTTTCCAAAAATTTACAATATAAAACCTTGTAATCACTAGACTGCAAGTATCAAAATTTAATGCTAGGACATAGTTCCTGTTTTGATTTTGAGATTCTAACATTCCTTTAACAAAAAGAGATCTGCATATAATTATACAACAGAGTATATACACTTAGTTTTGTTGACTATTAAAAACATGTTCCAAAGTCCAAAGGTTATATAATAAATGATAGTAATATAGATTGGATACTTTTAAAAATCAGTGCCATATCCAAAGTTTTCTTGGGGACTGCGTCTGCGTTCTTTATTACTGAAAACTTCCCCCCCCCCCATGGTGGGTAGAAGATTTTGAGCAGTTATTTTCTCTGAAAATGGAAAATGTTTGGCCAAACAAGATGGCTGCCACACAGTGAGAAAAGAAAACAAATAATTTCCTACAACTTCGATCGCTTATATATCTCCCAGTATTCATCGTTATGGAGTAAAACTTTTGGGATATGCTATCATATGGACTTCAGTATGCAGATATTTCAAAAAAATCATAAAAGTGTTTTGGTATCGTTAAAGAATATCATAAGTTAGTTTCTAGCAGGCAATATTAAATTAATCATGATAGAAAAGGTAAAATTAGTGTTTTTGAGGTACCTGTAAGGTACTAACATTTTGAAATTCCAACAAGTCTCACGAAAGAAATATTTTTCACGGTTCTTGATATCATTATAAAGTATAAATATTTTATGTGGCAAATACCTCATTACTTGTGTTAGATGATATGCTAGACAACCGAATATTTGTATTTTTAAAATGCATTTTTGATTCCTACATTTACTTAAGTCAATACGTATTCTAGAACTTGGGAGAAAGACTATACGAATAAAAAAAAGTAGCATCAGCTAATAATATGTTAATGTGTATTTTGAACAGAAATTGGCAAAAAAAATTGATGCATTGCAATATTTCGAGGCTTGTGTCATTTGAGAGTTTATTAGAAACACTGTTGCACAATTATCAATGGTATGACTCTACAATACATTTCTTCGTTTTTGGATGATTTTTGTTTTGTTAATTACACTAAGACGATTTTTCATTGGATTTCACAGAAGGGATCTTTTAACTGCAAAACTGCACTAAAATTCACAGCGAGAGCCAAAAGAAGTATTTCCATTGGTAGAAATTGATGTATAACAGTAGAATGCATGGTCAAAATTGTTTATTTTTCAAGCTCTTCAATATGAGATCAACTTGTATTTTTACCTCGGAATCCCTTTAAATTGGAATTTTTTATGCATTTTGCAAGATTTAATATTCACAAATTGAAAAATTCAAAGAGAATTTAATTTCACAAATAAAAAGTCTGAAGGTTTCTGATTTCTCGTGAAAATGTACTCTTTAAGGCATTTCTATGATAATCACAATCAAAAGAACTTTGAAAATATGTCTTATAGTTTTAAAGTCACTGATTTTTAGCCTGCCAAACAAATTTTGGATGGGCTATTGCTGTCACATTTTGGCAACAGTGACATATGCTGCTTTTCTTATTAGACCATTTTCCTGTAGTGCTATCATGTAGTCTCACCAAAAATATTTCAATTTCATCCATGCAGAACGAAGTATCAGGTAAAAAGGGTCCATGTTGCATTTTTTGTCCAATGGATTAAAAAGGTGTGCTACTGTAACAAAATTTGGTAATGTCATCCTAGGCAATATTACAAGACCACAATGGCCAATTTTTCGAATTTGTCAACTCTGGTCTAGAGATTTGATTACATAAGGAAATTTTTGAAAAATAACTTTTCTATGAGACTGACCTTGAATCTTTTTGGCATAGATTTTATTTTTTGAGGAGACTTCTTCCTCAAGTTTTAAGAAATAAAATAAAGAATTTAATTTTTTTTAAAAAAAATAAATAATACCTTTGCATGGATTAATTTTCACGAAGACTTATTCTCTTATTTCTCCATTTCGCAAGGACTTTAGCAAATGAGCGATCAGCATTGAGATTCTTTGTGAGTACTAATATTTGCGAGTGAGTAACGTATAATTCTTGGACTTAGTCTACAAAATCTTACAAAATCTAATTAAGGATAGGTAATTGAGTGTCAGGAAACTTCAATACACCCTGTTACTTTCAAGTTAAAGATTTTGTAGCAATAATTATTCCTATGTGAATTAGTAATATAATGAGATATAAAATGAAGGAAGTATTTTAATAAAGAAAATAAGTTTTTTGAAATATTAATATTCCAACAGATAATAAAAACAAGTCAATTTTAAACCATGTGGATTCTTTAAAACGCATGCATATGTATATTGTATTGTCTATCTATGCACATAATAATACTTATGCATAATATCCATGAAATCTACCGTACCACCGTTCGTGACCACCGTCCGTGAGCCACCGTCTGAAGTAATATTTTCCAGATCAGATTTTTCAGATTTTTTATAAAAAAATTGATATTTTTCAGACCAAAAAGAAATTAAAAATTCCTGGTTATGACTTATGTTTATAGGTTTATGGTAAGGGCAGTTATAGTTTGACATGGTTGTGGTTATGCGGTTATATTGATATGTTATGGGTTAAAGGTTTATGACATGCTTTATGTTTTATAGGTCTATGGCTTTGTTTTAGTTGTGGTTTAGGTTCATGGTATGGATATGGTTTATAGGTTTATAGATTAATGGTATGTTTATGGTTTGATAATGGTAACGGCTTTTGGCTTATAGGTCGATGACATAAGGAATGAACCGTTATAGTTTAGTATGCTCATGGATATATTAGAAGGCATAATAGCAGCCATATGATGACGTCATATATAACCATTACTATACTAACAATAACCGTCCATATTCCATGTCATAAACCTATAAACCTACCATAAACTATAAACATACTGTAAGCCAATAAACCTAAGTCATAACCAAACCATGCTATCAACCTAAATCATGCCGTAAACATTTAACCAATAGGTATAATAACCACAGTTACAACCATACCAAACTATAATATCAAACCAAACTTATAAACCTAAGTTTAATACAATTTAATTTCATAAAATATTTAGAAAATATTTTAGTCTGCAAAATATCAACGGTCTATAAAATATTACTTCAGCCGGTGGCTCACGGACGGCGGTCACGGACGTTGGATTCCACCAACGCCCATAATAGCCTACGCTTGTATCCTAACATATATATGTAGCCTATATATATAGCATATTCTCTATTTTATAAGCGTACAATTAAATGCATCTCTATGACTATATAACACTATAGGATGACAGAGTGCATACATAGTACACTATAGCTTGGTTTCCAATAAAGAAATTTTGTTCTGTAACACTTTTTGCGCGACTGTTGCTCAACTTAGACAAAAATCTTTTTGATATTGTTGTGCAGCAGTTGTGCGCTTGTCGTAGAGATAGAAAAAAATCTATCTCTGCAACACTTGCTGCACGACAAGATTTTTGTTGTGCAACAAAAAAAGATTGTTGTGCAACAAACTTCGTGTTGCTTAACACTGGTTTCCAATACATCGCACAACTGTTGTACAACTGTTGCTCAACAAATTTTCTTTATTGGAAACCAAGCTTATGATGTATATAATGTATGTGTGTGGATAATATGCTAGATTTAACTTTTGCTTGGTTTGGCGGGCTACTTCTCAACGTCAAATTTGTTTTCTTGTTTTCTTTTTTTATTATGGGAAATATTTAGTTGGTCCTGTTAGGGATATATGGATGGCACTGTTTGATAGAAGAGCAAATATTTACAGTGGGGAAGTGATATTTGAGCATAGTTTCAGGCTTTGTATCTGAAGTTTGGCTCATAAATCACTTCACCACAGTGAATATTTTGCTCTTGGTGGTAATTGTAATCAGTATTTGAAATAAGAGTAAATAATCACTGCGGAGGAGTGATTTCACTGGTAATTAACATGGGAAAATATATTTTGTATGTTTTAGAATAAATGGTATTATGAATGATGATACTGAAGAGAGAAGTGAGCAGAAGGAAATAATTACACAACATGAAAAATTAAATGGCAAGAAAACAGATGATATAAATCATAAGGATGAAGATGAGGTACTTTTAAATGATGGTTCAAGTGATGGAGGTACTGAAAGTATAAATGAGGATGTTTTATTAAATAGTGATGAAGATGTTGTTGACTCACCAGCACCGTATTTAAATGGCAAATCTGAAACAAAAGAAGAGGATAAAACACCTGATGAAAATGTTTTAGAATCTGTTGATGAACTTAAAAACGATTCTTCTGAGAACGTAGCATGTTTAACAGATAAAATATTACAAACTGACAAAGATGATGATCATGAAGTGTCTCACGTAGGTGATAATACTAAAGAGAACATAGTAGGCGATAATACTAAAGAGAACATTTCCAAAACTGATCAAGTTCTTAAAGAGGAAACTAATAACGAAATGGACGTAGATTCTAAAGAGGAAAATATTTCGAAGGATGATACCATATTAAAGGAAAAGAACAATGCCAAGATTGAAAATATCTTGGAAAGTATGGATGTTGATCAGGAATTAGATGAAAATATTGACACCGAAAATGATGAAAATTTGTCACCACTTTCATCTCCATTATCAAGGGATGATATTATCCCATCCCCAATTCTTGTTGATGTTAGTAAACACAAACGTATATCTGCTCAAATTTCAAAGATTGAAAAACTTAAAGAAAACTTGCGTTGTGAAGAAGCATCGTTAGCTCTCTTACGTAAACTTATTGATTCACAGCGTGGTAAGACTCTCTATAAGTCAGCTTCAAAACATCAAAGTACAATGCCCAGTTTACATCCTAAACAACCGCAGCAAATTGCACCAAAGGGATCATTACAGCCATCTAAGCAACCTGTTATTCAATCAAATAAAACAACCCCTGGTAGTCAACAACCTGTGCAGAAATATTATATCCAAGTAGGTAATCAGTTAGTGCCTGCTCCTCCTCCAACTACCCCAGTAAGTGGGGCTCCAGTGTATCAGTATGCCAACGGTACTACCAGCAGTTCTAATTCAACATATCCCCCAGCACAACAGCCATCAAAGCCGGCTCCACCTCCTAAACAAACAGCAGAACAGAAACAAAGTGCAGCAAAGGCGGCATTACGTCGTCAATTAGAACAGACATTGCTACAAATTCCACCTCCCCGTCCACCTCCAGCTGATTGGAAAGCTATACCTAATGTGAATAGTATGGATTTTATGATGCTTGTTGGGTTAGATGAAGTAGTTGATAGTGTTTTAGATATTGATTCTAAACCAACTTTAAAAGCTGCTTTAGAAGAACTAGGTCCATACAACCCTCGTATTTGTTCTCTATGTAAAGTTGATTTCTCACCTTGTTGGAAATCTAAGGATGTTGTTGATAAGAAATCTTTCGTTTTGTGTGAGCGTTGTTCTTTGCAGAGCGTAAAGAAGGAATTGAAAGCTGAACATACCTCCAGGTTAAAGTCAGCCTTCTTGAAAGCTCTCAAACAAGAGCAAGAGATTGAAGAAAAGATTAAAGCAGGCGAAGATGTCGTTATTGGAAATATAACAGGTGCTGATAAACCTGAACGCAATATCCAATCGCCACAGCAATCTACTGCACGTATTTCTTCTCCAAAATCGACAGCTGTCCCTTCTCAAGCTTCTGGTAACCACACACCCAGTCCTACTACTGATGCTCGCCATCACCAGTCATCAACGAGCAGCCATCATCATCGACATCAAGTTGTTCAGCACTATCCTCATCATACTTCTCTTGTGCAACAGTTACATCATCAACATATTCAACAGCAACAGTTAGAAATGGAACCAAGTCCTCGACACTCTTCTTCAAGGTGGCATCCCTATATGACGTCATCGTCTAGTCACCATCACCGAGATCATCATCCTGTACATCACAGATCTTATGTAGCACCATCATCGACTGCAGAAAGTAGTCCACATCAGGAATATTATGTTGTACATCACCCACAACATGCAAATGTGCGATATGTAAGTCGCTGAATCTCGTCTGTGAGTAAAGTGTACAAGTCTCGTGATTCTTACATAATGGGCCAGAGGTCGAAATAAGAGCAATTAATCACTGCGGAGAAGAGATTTTTAAGCATAGCTTCAGGCTACAAAGCCTGAAGCTATGCTCAAATTTCTTTCTCCGCAGTGATTATTTACTCTTTTTTCAACCAATGACAGACACACCCATTGGATACTATATAGCCAAGCGATGTTGATACAAAATCGAGAATGTTTCAATTTCGTTTGATTGTGCAAGGATAGTGAATGACTCCATTAATTTATTGACAGAAAGATGGATATGCTGTTTATTCGTATGAACATTGCTGTTAGGTATCAGCGACCCTCTCAAAGTTAATATTGCAAAGATTATCAGTGTTCGAAATAAGAGTGAATAATCACTGTGGAGGAGGGATTTTTTATGCATTCATTGATTCAGGCTTTCTAGCCTGAACAAATGCTCAAAAATCACTCCTCACAATCCAGTGATTGATTTTATTTCGAACACGATTATTGCTGAACCACAGTAATCGAAATATACTGTGACGAAAAGGTTTTTAAGCATAGCGTCAAGCTTTGTGGCCTGAATCTATCCTCAAATATCACTCCTCCACTGTGATTATTTGCTCTTATTTCGAACACTGAATCAACGATCCTGCAACTGAACGGTGTTTCGTTGCGAAAGAACCGAGCCAATCTGTTGGTTTTTCGTAACGAAAGAAGCAATGAATTACAAGATGGTTAATAAAGTGTTCTCTGCTATAAATATGATAAACAGTCAAGTTTTGTCTGCCTAACATAAGCCTTGAGCAGGCTTTGTATTTGATCAGTAATGTAAAAGTAAAATAAATCCCCAATTTTATAGTTCTGTTATAAGTTTTCTAACGATGGATTGAATAACACCAGGTGAAAATTGTCTAGGAGGGTCACTGTGTTCGAAATAAGACTTATAATCTCTGTGCAGGAGTGATTTTGAGATTTTAAGCAAGGGCTCTCCACAGTGATTATTTGCTAATATTTCCCAGCACTGGTTCCTGTTCACATGTTGATATACCAATTCTGAATAAAAGTGACGGACATTACCTGGGGAGGAGTGTTTTTACTATAGTTTAAAGCTACACTTTAAAGAACACTCCTTCACAGGTGCTGAGTCGGCGAATTTGCAATTTGATTGGTTTCTTCGAAGACAACTAATGAATTGCAAGATAGTTTGACGTGTCAAAAGTGACGTGTTTCGAGATCTCTGACGTGTCAAAGTGACGTTTCAAGATCTTTGACTTGTCAAAGTGACGTGTTTACAAAAACTACCGTCATTTCGGTCTCTGATTAAGTATAGCAAACGGTGGCTATAAAGCGAAATCATATTCCGTTTTTCATAAGAAAATATTTATAACCAAAGAGGAAGAGTTGACGTACTTCTAATTGGACTTTTCTTCATAAAGAAGTAGAAACCAATGTGTTGCAAGTACATTGACATAACACCCTTCTTCATAGATCATTCAGTGTTTGAAATTAAAGGAAATAATCGCTGTGGAGGAGTAATTTTTGAGTATTGCGTCAGGCTAGAGCCTGAAGCACTACTCAAAAATCCCTGCTGC
>JAULBZ010003904.1:0-15612 GCA_032360805.1 Neoturris breviconis
AATACTGAAAAGAATGTTACCGTGTTCCACACTGTGATTCCATCATAGGAACAAATGTGGAAGTCAAGTGTGCATCGAACTGTACAGTAATTGCTGGATCAGGATAATTTCTAAAGGAGAGTTTTAGAAGCACATAATTACTGTGGATGCTACAAAGCATGAAATTATGTTCAAAATTCCTCCTTCACCGTGATTATCTGCTCTTAGTTCCAACATGCAGTAACAAGCTTGTACTTTGATGGTCAATCGATTTCACATTGGTCCATCATCAAGCTCTTCATACAACACCCTCCATCTTGGCAATTTATTTTCATTTGCTTAAGTTATAAATAAGCTGCCCAGTAGAAAACTATACTAAAAACACTCCTCCACAAGTTATTTTCAGGTTTGATAATATAAATCATAAGAGGTCATCAATCATCAGAGAAAAATCTTTGGTTTTCGTCTATAGGCTAAAGGTAAGAGAAAAATAATCACTATGGTGGAGTGATTTTTGGGTATAGTTTCATATCATCCCATGGGCACACGACGTCGTAACAACATCAAAACGACGTTGCGACGCCTTTTTGACATCGGTACGATGTTGTTACGACGTTTAGTGCCGACAGGGATATAGCTTAAAGTTATTCTCACGTATCATTCCTCAACATATCTACGGCTTACATATATCGCAATGTTTTAATGCCAGTATATACTTACATCATGTCACCACACATACATATCCCATACATATTTACGGCTTACATATGTTTCAATGTTATAGTGCCATTATATACATCATTACTTACTTTATTATCTTTGATATCTTTACCACATATCTGCTTTGTGCCTCAGTTGAAAAGAGCCTTTGGGCTTACAAACGGTCAAAAATGAAAAAAACGAATTTGCCTAAAACTCGGAAATACAAGGTATACATCGAAAATAAATAATTCTTTATTCTTTACAGAATACCACACACAATTATTAAAAATATACATACCGTATTAATTCGAATAAATGCTTCCATTTTATAAGGGGCGTTTATTCGAAGGGGCTGTTTATTGAATGTAGTGAAAAATGGTAATGAATTATATACATAACTACATTATATTGTGTTCATATTACACTAAAAGCAAGTTAATATTGTCTTGTTTGTATACATGAAAAGAACTAGTCTGGATACTACAACCGTTTGGGTCGTTCCTCGTGCGATGTTGTGTTCCAATGTGAACTAGAACTCTGGTCACTTGTAAGTGCATAACAAGCATACTGCGCTTTGTAGTCCCAATCCAACGATAAATTTAACTTTACTAGCCAAACGTAAACATAAGGAAAACACTACTGTTTATCAGTTTTGATATGGCACATAGAGACAGTGTTTAACAAAGAAATCACAGACGTACACAAAGTTTCGTGAATCTAAGTTATGCATACGTGTCATTTATCAAGATATAAAATAATTGAATCAATTAGGTTTGTTCCTTAATATATCAATATTTTAAGGGTTATGAAAAGTGATATAATCTGAAAATCGTTTTAAAATTATTTTATATAATCGTTTTCGATTTTAGGATTACATAGTTTAATCAGAGATAATCAGAGATCGATTAACATACCAAATTTCATCCAAAACAAAGCACAAAATTTGACAAAAAGGTAGATTTAATTGTATATATATAAATGATTGTCTCAGTTTTTCATTCGATATTGGACGAATTCACCAAAAAAGAATACGCAGAGCGTTATGGAAATCGAGTCAAAATTTGAAATTCTCATATAGTACTACTATTACATTAGTTGAAAGCGACGTCATCTGGAAATCAACCTTTACATATGGGATAATGAGTCAATGGTAAATTCGTAGGTATTGCGTAACCATTTTTCAGGCTTTTGATAAACTTCCGTCTGTGTCCTTTCTACAAACGTCACTTTGTTGTCATTAGCAACCAATATTACAGTATTTGTACTAAAAATAACAAATAAAAGAACATCGCTTTAAATAAGATCAAAAGATTACTGTGGAGGAGGGCTTGGAGTACAGTTAAAAAGACACTCCTCCACATGTTAGCAGCTATAATTTAAACTTGAGATATACCAAAAACGCATGGTAAAAGTTTCAACTTTCAAATTTGATAGTGCTCGATAAGAATAAATAGTCACTATGGAGGAGTGCTCGCTTGGATAGTCCTACCTAGTAACCTAAAACTTGTTCAAAGTCCGCAGTAGTGACTCGAGAACAACGTTTTCAACCAGAGTGCGTTGTAATTGTTTCAGTGTAAATCGAAATACTGAAAAGAATGTTACCGTGTTCCACACTGTGATTCCATCATAGGAACAAATGTGGAAGTCAAGTGTGCATCGTACTGTACAGTAATTGCTGGATCAGGATAATTTCTAAAGGAGAGTTTTAGAAGCACACAATTACTGTAGATGCAACAAAGCATGAAATTTTGTTCAAAAAATCCTTCTTCACCGTGACTATCTGCTCTTAGTTCCAACATGCAGTAACCAGCTTGTACTTTGATGGTCCATCGATTACACATTTCATCATCAAGCTCTTTATACAACACCCTGAGCAGGCTGTCTCAGCTGGAAAATTGAAGAAGCTCTGGCTGGGACAACGATCTATTCTGAGCTGGCTGAAGCTCTGGCTGGGAAAATTATCTGTTCTGAGCTTGCTGTCTCAGCTGGGAAATCGAGAAGCTCTGGCTGGGAAAATGATTTGATCTGGGCTAAGTATTTTTGCAGCGAGCTAAGAAATTGAGGTGTTCTTACAACAAAAGTAGCTACTATTTTAGGAAAGTCTTACTCAGCTGGAAATACTAAATGTTCTTACACTTAATTCTTCTCTAGCTAGGAAAATGAGCTGTTCTGAGATACACGCGTATGCTAGTAAAAATACTAAAATGGAGGCCAGCTAGAGAATAAGAACACCTATTTCTCAGAACACCTCCCCTCCCATTGGCTGCTTCTGTCAATCATTAGAGAAATAGGCTAAAAGTGAGAGAAAAATAATCACTGTGGAGGAGTGGTTTTTGAGTTTTATATCATTCCGATGGGCACACGACGTCGTAGCAACGTTGACGTTGTTACGATGTTGTTACAAAGTCCTGTGCCGACAGAGATATAGCTTAAAGCTATGCTCAAGTATCATTATTTCTTCTAGAGTGATACATTACCAGAAATTAAAAATATCAACAAATACAAAACATCAACGAGGAAGAGTGATTTCGAGCATAGCTTCAGGATATAAATCCTCCTCCACAGTGATTTTTTACTCTTATTTTTAACAAGAAAACAACAAGTCTCACATAGTTTTATCCTCCAGAACAGTAAACAATTTTTCAATCAAGTTCTCTTTCGTGGTGAAGCTATTGAGACATTGATTATAATTTTTTAATCCATTTATTGATTTCAGCCAGTTGCTATCTAAAGTACCATTTGTTAGAGAAGAAAAACCTGTAAAAGAAATAAAAACAGTTAAAATTATAATTTACAGAGTCAACGATCTTGTAATGGGTTGGCTTTCAACCAATGTAATGGCTACATTTAGAATTTGCAGGGAACTCGCTTAACACCTTTCTGTAAAAAAAAAAGGTTTTTGAAGGAAATTTTGAGATTGTACTTTAACACGCTAAATAAATTCGAAAATTACCAGCAAATTTTACCTCAGAAACTTACTTACTTACCTATTGATCCTTGCCTATTGATCACAATCGGTGTTTGAAGTAGGAGCAAAATATCACTGTGATAGCCTGAAGCTACATTAAAGTTATTGAATTTTGCACTACCTATTTGGACCACATCGCAAAATTAAATACCTGTAAAAATTAATTTTTTTCCGTTTCGTTGAAAAAATGTTGAAATCACAAAAACTTGAAGTTAAATACCTGCAAAATGTCAAATTTTTAAAATCGAGAAATTAAGTACCCGCGAAATTTAAAACCTTTAAAGGAACATTCAAACAGCACTTCTTCCCACGGTGATAATTTGCTTTTATTTGAAACACAAATTCGAAAAATTACGTTTTTGTCACACTTCAGATCTTCGGAACCTGTAGCTCCAAATCTTTTGAAAAAGTGGCCTTTTTAAGGCTTATACTTACTATAATTTCATCATATGACGAAATAGTGTCCTAGCACACAATCACTGTGGAGGAGTGATTTTTGAATATGGTTTCAAATTTTAAAGCCTTCACAGTCATTACGAGTTATTATCTTAATCACGAATACAAGTATTTAAATTTTCTTAACCTTTCTTCAAAGCCATCACCTCATTCTTGTCTTTGTTATTGATATAAAATATATCTCCAGCCAAATTTCCAGCAATTAAATTAAAAGGTCGATATAAATACTTTTCTTCGCGTAATTGTTTTAAATATGTACCACCTGTAGTGGTATTTTTTAAATAATTTGAGACTAAGAATCCACGTCCTTGTCGTGCTTGGGCATGAGGATCATCAGAACGAATATTAGTAAGAGCAGCTATCTTTCCAGTTTTTGTAATTCCGAGCCATGTTCCTCCCTCATATCCTTCTGTACGGTCTTCTCCTATAGATACACATGATATAAAATTTATTGACAAAGATTAGAATTCGAAATAAGAAACAAATAATCACTGTAGAGAATTTTTTTTTTTTAATTATGGAGCTATGCTCCTTCCTACACCAGTGTTTGAAATAAGACGAAATAATCACTGTGATTTTTGAGCATTGCTTCAGGCTTTCTAACCTCAAAAATCCCTCCTCCACAGTGATTATTTGCTCTTCATGTTCAGACACTGAGCATGCAATAGGGATATTCACATATTTATATATGTTCACAGTCAAAGACATTCTTGGTTCTCATGATAAGGTGGGAGGTTCAGATCATGGTGAAAAATTGTGTGACATTTTCTTTCTTTCCATTTTTAGACTTTTTTTAGAAAAGAGTGGATAATTCTGGGTAATGCCAGAAGTTGAGGTGTTAGTGGGCTTGGATACAATAAAAAGATTAAGGGGCCGTCTCAAAAATAAAATATATTGAGGAGAGTACTTAGTCAATGATCTTTCAATGAATTGGTTTCTTCGTACCGAAGAAACCAATCCATTGCAAGCTCATTGATCTAACACACTTCTGCACACTTCTGATTCATTTTGTTGAATTTTGTCAATTTTAGTTTATTTAACCCAAACAAAAATGTTGGTTTTGGAGCGAAATTTTAAGATGGTCCCTAAGCGAATGTTTAGTATAACCCAGAATGTTACGCTTAACTGATTTAAGTAAATGTTGTGTAACTTATTTCAATATATGTAAAAAATATGTCGTATTTCTATTCTATGGTATTTCTAGAGGTTTCCAAAAATTTGTAATGTTTTCACTTCAGTAAAAGCTTATCTAACATGTGTTAGGAAATGTCACAATATCCTCCTTATTGTTTTATCTTAAGGGTAATATGAAAGTATATACCTGCTAAAATATTTGGATGATCAAGCCAAAATTGCGCATGTCTTGCTGGTCGGAAAAAGAATTCATCCCGATTAGCAGCTAATATAAATTTAAAATTACCAAAACTTTTATTGCCTTCTTGTCTCCATATAAATATAATACACATCACAGAGAATATAATTGTAGCCTAGAATGCGCAACATATCAATTAGACATGGATGATTTAAGAGAAAAACTAATTGGCTCCTTCGCATAAAAAAGCCAATCAATAGAAAGGTTATAAACTTTCTTCCCAGACACTATAGAGAATTGTCTCTTCGCAGTTATTTCACAACCAGAATATTTGTAAGCAGGCCTGGAAATAACTGCTGGATATCACCAGCGGAGAAGTGTTTTTTTTAATAAAGTTTTTATCTTCAAAGCTGACAACTGTACTTAAAAAACACTCCTCCACAGATCCAGTAGTTATTTTGAGATTTGGTAATTTGCAGATAAAATAACCAAAATCAATAGTGCATACTTTTCCAGCTTGTGCATAGTATAAGCCTCAAAATAATGGTCAAACATCACCTGTGAAGGAGTGTTTTCGAGTACAGTTTTCAGCTTTGATCGTTATTTTGATGCTTGTAGTACAACAATGCTGAAACTGTAAAATAAGGACATATGTTCTTTCCTAATACATTCGTGGTCAAAAATCTAAAAGAAAACGTGAGTTGAGTAGAAATTATTTATAAACATAAATTATATAAATTTTACATCTGCCATAAGAATTTAGTAACCATGACCGGCAACACCAGGCATGCTCCCTCTCCCCTCCCAAACACACAATTGATGCTAATATAGCATTGTTAGCCAAAATAGTGTACTAAATTTTCATTGGGGTCCTCCATAAGTCGCTTTCAAAAACATTTCGCCGGCTCTAGTAAGTAACCAATCCTGAAAATAAGAGCTAGGCATCACCTGCGGAAGAGTATTTTTAAGTACAATTTTCTGCTTTGAAGATGAAAACTATACTCAAAATACACTCCTCTAAAGTGGTATTTAGGCTTGGTAACTTGGTAAATATAGGATTGCCTTTGGACGAATTAAAAATCTAAGTGCATAGGAAGTTTAATATAGTTCCTTCTGATTCTCTATTCTATGAATCCAATATGTTTTTGTCAGTGCACACGAGTCTGGTCATCACTGTGGAGCACAGATTTTTCAGAATACTTTCATTGAAAAATATCTTTCAAACTAATAAGCTGCTCAGCTGTTTATAGACTGGGAGACAAACATTTCTATCAATACCAGTAGTTAACCATATTAATTTCTGGCCAAAAAGCCCAGTGTTAATAGCGCTAAACTAACTGCCCGTCATCACTGCGAAGGAGTCATTCTTTAAAATATTTTCGGTCAAATAGGCTAAAAATATTCTAAAAAATATCTCCTCCGCAGTGATAACCGGCAGTTATATTACGAACTGGTCAAACAAAGCCGGCATTTCATGCAAGTGCATTACAACATTCCATGCAACATCACAAATTTTGCATGAATGAAATTAACATGTTCATTACTTTTTTGTTGCATCATTTTTGCAACATTTATTTGATGGTAATGCAATAACATCCATGTCAAACGAAGCCACTATCTTATGCAATGTTTTATGCAACAATGTCGCATGAAATCTCTGTTTCGTTTGACCAGCGCTTTAATCCCTGAATATTCATATACTGAGAAACCACATAGTTAGTTGTAAGATAACAAACATTTTAACTCTGTTTCGCCAGTTCTTTTGTAAGCTGTTCTTCTTCTTCTTCTAAGTTGTCGAGTATACTCTGAAATCTTTGCTTCAAGAATGGATTCGAAGCATTTTGTACTTTCATTTGCTGTTCTAACTTTTTTGTTTTAATTTCCATTAATCGTTTTTCAAATTCTGTTTTCAGACTTGCTTTTAAACTAGTATGGTGTAATTCTTTACTTGGCTTCTGCATATTGTCTTCGTCATCACTACTACTGATGTCAGGTAGGATGTCAATTTCACGACGACGTTCTTCGTTATCCGAGCCAATAATACTACTCATATTTGAGTTTTCATCAAACTGTTCCATAGAAGGTCCACCAACATCAATGTCTTCATCTTGTTCCTCTTGTTTCTGTTTCTCTAATTCATCGTTTATTATTTCAAATTTAACATCGACAGCACTAATATCAGCACGTAACAAGCGTTTAACTTCTTTTTCTATTTCAGGTGCATCAACATACTTCTGTTTTGCAGTTTTACGAAAACGCCTTTTGCGTACATTTTTTAATGGTGGTGTGAGACCATGTGGAAATTGATATTTTTTAGCTTGGTGGAGTTGTTTCTTTAAATAGTCAAATGATGAACTTTCTTCATCATCAGAACTTGCATCAAGGCTTTGTGGATCACGACAAATTAGTACCTGGCATAAATCACCAGTTTTCCACAAACTCTTCTTGTCAAAAGTTTTCCAAGATTCAACTATGCACGGAAGGTCATACAACTTCGATGAAAATTCGACTCCATCAAATTTTACAGAAGCACGTCTTATGTCATCTTGAAATTTTATCTGTAAACGATCCTTTAAACCCCCATTTTTTAAAGCATCTCGAAGGGTTGAAGCATAAGGCTCGGGCATTCGTAATACAAGCTGATTCTCAAGTTCAATAAATTTTGATGACTCACTCTTGGATGATTTTGCTTTACCTTCCTTATTTTTAGATTTACCTTTAGTTGAAGTTGACATTTTTTTTTAGATCTAAACAAACCAGTAATTTTAATACAGTGGAACCTCTCTATAACAAACATTCCATATAGCGGACACGTCCTCATAGCACTTTTTGTAGGAACGAATCCTGGTCAAACTCTCATAACAAAACCTCTGCTTAGCGGACACCTCCTTATAGCGCACACTTTTTTTTTTATTCCCGATGGTGTCCGCTATAGAGAGGTTCCACTGTATATCATTACAACATTTGAAATAAGATCAAATAATCACTACGGAGGAGAATTTTTTTTAGCATTTCCTCCAAGGTGATTATTTGCTGTTCTTTTGAACACTGTATTGGAGCTATATGATTTTAATACCCGATGAGTTAAAACAACCTACCTTACTTGTATTCAAATCTGTGTAGTACTAATGTTAACTCAACTCTAGCATTCAGTTTTAAATTCGATAACTTGTAAACGTAACAATTTCTTGGTGTTTTCAGTATCCAATGAAATATTAAATTGACTTTTCACAAAGATTTTTTTTTCACTCAGTTTTAATTGTCCGGATTTAAACACAAGTAACGTATTATACTAAACTTAGTTTCGTCGTTAAAGGTCGATTTTCGTTAGGCGGAAATTTCTGCGCGAAAGCCAAAATAAGACTTTTTATTGGTAGAAATTGACATTGTATGCAGTGTGATATTAATTTCTACCAACGGAATGTCTTCTTTTGGCTTTCGTGCAGAAAATTCCTTCTAATGGAAATCAACCTTAATAAGGGAGTTTTGTGAGACCTTTCTTGAATAGCGGTCTTGCAATCCATTTTCAAATATTTTCAAATTGATAGCATAATTATTCACTTTTACCTTTCGTGTATACCAAAGAAATGAATCCAGATTTTAGGGGATGCTTCTTAGACAGGGGCATTTAATCGACCAAGTGTATTTAATCGATCATTTATGACGCTTAAAAATCAACTAACCAATCAAAATATTTCATATACGCCACACTATGGACAATGTTTGCATAGACCCTATTGAATTTTCACATTACTTACAACTGTGAAGAGGGTAGAAAAGAACAGGAAAGAACTGACAAAAGGATTTACTAGAATAAGAATAATTATAAATTGTAAGTTTGTTGTTCATTAGGAATGAAAAAATAAATAAATATTATGTAAATATAAATATAATAATTTATGGTCTTAGGGACCATCTCCAAATTTCGTTACCAGGGGAAGAGTGCTATATCAATGATCTTGCAATTGATTGGTTTCTTCGTCCCGAAGAAACCAATCAATTGCAAGCTCATTGACTTAACACTAGTCATCATAGAATAATTTTTCCAGATAAACATTTTGTTGTGAATGTTCTAGAACTAAAACTAATACATGTCATTTGTAATCCATGATTAAGCTCTTAAGTTTTCTTGAATAAGCCCTCCTTCTCTTCTCGAATAAGCCCCAAGGTATTTACATGAGTCTTATTCGAATTTACATTGACATGGTTAGTTTTATTCACACTAAGAATGTAAAATTAAGTTTTCTATACTAAAAGACAACAAGGAAAGTCCATTTTGAATAGAACCAGAATCAAAGGTACGGTATTGAAATTAACCCACCCAATCAAGAGAAAGTTGAACCTATCGCATAAATATGATTTGCAAACACACATATACAGTGTTTAAAATAATGTCTTTATTAAGATTGTAGAGTTTCAGGTCAAATAAACAAACCTTTTTTCCAGGCAAAATTATGTCAAGTCACTGTGGAGAAGAGTAATGAAATTTCATATCAAAGACAAACACCCAAATTTTACATGACATTGGCATTTCATGTCTTTGTCGTTGGTAAAATTTCAGGTCAAATAAACAATTAGAACACCTTTTTCAAGACAGAATTACATTAAATCACTGTAGAGGAAAGTAGTGAAATTTCATATCATAGCCTAATCAATGCTCAGAAATCACTCCCCAAAAGTTGATATGAATTGGATACACACATGATACTTCATAGTATTATGTATATATAAACTAAATAATAATAAAATTATAAAATTTAGTTAAAGCTTATAGAATATACTCTTGTGCTGGATATGAATTGAATACACACATTATACATCATAGCATTATGATATACTAAATAATAGTTTAACTTATAAAATATATTATTGTGTTGTTATGTTCTGTGAGACCATTAAAGATAAGTATATTATACATAATTACAGTTTAACATTATGAAGAAAAACATGGTATCTATTAGCAGGAATCTTTTAAAAGAATCCATAATCTATTAAAAATAAAGATAACTAGACAATGAAACAATACAATAGAAAAATATTTTTTCTTTGAATGAATACTATTCTTTTATTAAAAAAATCTTCCTCTGTTGAATGGTGTATTGTCATTATATTTCTAATTAGCATTGGGAGTAATTAATAATGTTATAAAAACCAAACTTACACTCATGATAGTAATTTGTTTTACGACACTAAAGTGGATAACAATAATATTTATTTCAAAATTGAAGAATGAAGCTTCAAAATCAAAATGGAGGCTTCAATTCATGAAAAAGTAAACCTATAAAAAATATAACTTATCATCTCGAAAATTTGAGGAGGGAGCTTCCTCAAAACACAAAACAGCTGCCTTAAAAGATTCATGATCTGAGTTTCATAAAAAGGTTATTTTTCACAAAATTTTCCAAATGTGATTCTGGTCAAATCCTTATAATCAGTGAAAAAAACTCAAAAATTCAGTGAAAAAAGTTTGAAAAAATGTCTAGGTCAACTTGCCTCAATATTTTTGTGAATGTTGTCAAAACCTTATGTTCCAAAAATATTTAAGTCTCCACGAATCCCTTTTTCGCCTATACTCGATCCCAAGTTTACAAAATCGGAAAAAAAATTGGCCAGCGGTCTCGTAATATTGCCTAGAATCAAACCATAATCAAATTTCAGAATGGTGCCATGCCTTTTTGGTCCATTGAACCAAAAACTCAATTTGGATCCTTTTTGTCCAAAACTCTGGACCGAGTGGACGAAATCGAAAAATTTGTCAAGTTCTTCTAGAACATCACAACGAAAGAAAAGTGATAGCAATAGCCCATCTAAACTTTAATAACTAGACGCGTGCACCAGGTCTATTGATGACATACTAGACAAGAGCTACTCACTTTTCACATTATGTAAATTATTTTCTCTGCATGAAAATAAGCACACCAACTTACCCAATACCCCCTCCCCACCCCTTGAATAATCCCCGCCTCCTGCTTAGATAAGCTGGATAACTGAAAACCATACTAAAAAACATGTTGAAGTCTGGTAGTTATTTGAGCATTGCTGTTCTTCGCCATTAAAACATTTGTATAACTTTGTTTCTCTCATGAACTGGCCATTCACCGTTTTCTTGTACATTAGGCGGGCTAGCTTTCCAATCCCATGTCTTGACCAGAGTGTTCCATTTCTCTCCATAATTTGCTAGAATATACTTGTTAGTATCACATGGCACTCTAACAAGTAAATCACTTATGGTAGTCCAGCATAATTCAAATTTACTAAATACATATTTAAATTTTTTACCAGTTCTTGCCTGTGTCCCACCATTCCACATATGTGTGACATTCTCATAGAAGAAGAAAATATCTAATTTTAAATCGTCGATTGTAAATGATAGTTCATAGCTGTCCTTTATTTTGCCAAATAAATGCTTTAGGGTCAAACCCTGTTCACTAAAAGCAGATATAATCTCACCCTTATAATCCTTGATGTATATGCCAATATCAACATCTTTACCGTGTGGTAAAAAGTCACATTGACGATACCATCCAAGACAAGTACCACTACTTAACCAGAATCTAACGTTAAGCTTTGACAGAACATCGACAACAATTGTTAAAATATGGTTTGCTTTGGAACGAAACATTTCACTTTCGTATGTAGAGTCATAGCCATATTTTGAATAAAAACTTCGAGCTTGCTCATAATTACAAGGTATGAAAGTAGATTCTGACATTTCGCCAATAAAGGAAACTAGTTTTGCTGGAACATCCAAGTTAACACCATCAATTACTGCCGTAACAATTTGAAAAGGTTTCAAAATATTTTCACGATTACAAAATATTGAATTTTCTGCATAACTTATGTAATTTATATTTTGTAGCTTTGAGGGATCACATTTATTACTCCACTCATGATTAAATCTTTGATAAATAACAACTAGATGGATAAAGGTACGATCTCGTTCCAAAAATAAATGGTATTTCAACTTATATTTCCCGTGTTTATGCTCAAGAGATTCTTCACGCTTATCATAATCCTCTTGTATACTTATCGTAAAACCTTTCGATTTAAGCAATTTCTCGAACGGACTAAAGTTTTGTACAATATTTATTCCTTCAATCATAAACGTAGTTGAAGATACATCACAAAATATCTTGCATGTTTCATGATCATGATTTCCTGAATGACGATGTGTGAGCTCGTTTTCGATAAATATTTCTAATAACTTGATATCAGCTAATATACAGTTAACTTTAGTTTCTTCACAAGCATGTTGTAACAATTTGATGCTAGTTAATAACTTATTATCTCCAGAATAAGCATTATCATTAAAATAGTGTAAGGCAATAAATTGCGTTAACAGGAAACTGGTTGATGTGAATACACATATCACCAGGAGAAACTTTGTCATGTTATAATGCATATCTAAAGAATATAAACCTTAAGGTTGATTTCCATCAGGCGGAAAATATTGCGTGCATGTCAAAAGAAGCCATTTCACTGGCAGAAATATAGACATACGATGTGTGATGTCAATTTCAACCAATTGAATGGCTTCTTTTGGTATACGTACAAATGTTTTTCGCCTAATGGAGATCAACCTTAACAAAATTAATTCTTTCAGTGAGCAAGAGCAAATAATTACTGTAGAGGAGATTACTGTGGTGGAGTTTGAGCACGATTTTAGCCTACAAAGTCCAAAGTTTTGCTCAAAAATTCCTCCTCCATAGTGATTTTAAACTGTTATATTGACTACCATTAGTTTTTCTAGGATTTAATATCAGAGACAAATCTTAGGCAAATTTTGTAGAGACATATGAAGATAAACTTAATGAAACATTTAAACAAACAGTTTTAGAGAAGCCTAAAAAGTCAAAACTAAAAATGTAATTTAGTGTTAATCATCACACTAGTGCAAGCCTCAATATAAATGTTGGACATCATCAGTGGAGGAGTGCTTTTGAATAGTTTTAAGCTTAAATGGCAATCCTTCACAGGTGCTCTCAGATAGTTATATTGAGTCTTGCTAGTGATGAAAGTAATTCTGAAAGAAAAAGTATTTAATAGGTCTTAGAAAAATGTTTTGAGTAGTAAAATGATAAGTGAAACAAGGGTGAAAAATATATCTTGCATAGTAGAGTTAAATTTAAATGAGAGCTATTAAAACTTAATTTAACACAAAATAGTTGAACAATAAGAAATTTGAAATTAAATACGTTCGACAAAATATAACAGAACCTTTAAAAGAAGATTATTATACCAACGTATTGTGACCGCAATAGCATATCCGAAGAAAAAATCAACGCAAGTGTAATGAAAACCATATACAAACGCTATCTGGAGTGATGTCTGGATGATGAAATTTATATTACTTTGAACACTGAGCAATTGGTTCACGTGAAGAAAATTCATTTTGGTATGCAAAATAGTCGTTACACAAGAATGAACTTTCTAACCTTTCATTATGTTGTTTTCGATTTCGGATGAGATTACCTTTTTTAATCACTTAGCACCCATTTTTTCATATCAGTAAGCAGGATGGAACAGTTCGCATAGAAAAATTGTCATTTTGGTAAATGGTATCTAGACTAACTAATTAGAAGGAGATCTCAGTATACTGGCTGACTCATTTTCTCATATGAACAGTAGTACTGTATACAAAAGACTTCATTGTAGAGTGAGATCTTATTTATTACTTTCGGAAGGGAGGTCAGAAAAGTCTTTGTATTATCAGGGAATCTGATATGAAATTCAAGAAACACATCAATAATATAAAAACCTGCAAACAGAGAGAAAGCGGAAAATAAAGAGCCATCTCCAAAATTCGTTACCAAAGCAGGTAGCAGCTTTCAATAATTTTGAGAAAAATTAATCTATGATGAAGAGTGTTAAGTCAATAAGCTTGCAGTTGATTGGTTTCTTCGGGCAAAGTGACACTCATATAAAACTTTATATGATTGCACTTTTTGTAGCTACTCAGCACCATTTTATTATGTAAAATGGGCATTGGTTGCCATGTTCTTTAGGTAGACAGTAAACTTAGAAAATTTGCTATATAAAAATTGAAACGTTACCTATGATTCTGATATCCGTTCCGATGAAGAGATTGATCAGCCCATTAATCTTCCAGATGAAGATGAAATTGATGGTATTAACACTGATCTCTGATTAGATCTAGTACATGCATGAAAACAAAATATATACCGTTAAAAAAATTAACATTATACATCACCCATTGCTCTAATTAGATCATTTCGGTAATGTGATTTTCTCATGGGATTTTATCTACTTTAAAATTATGCGAACATTTTTTTTGTCGTAATGCTGTTTGCTTTACCATTTACAAGAATTAAGAGCAAATAAAGACTGTGGAGGAAGGATATTTGAGCACAGATTTGGACTAAAATACAATCACTCAGGTATAATCACTTCCAATTTAAGAACTGGCTATCTACCTTATTTGTTTGATATTACCACTATGTTTGGTAGCGCTTAGTTTGGTAACACTTAGTTTGGTAGCACTTTGTTTGGTAGCACTATGTTTGGTAGCACTTAGTTTGGTAACACTTAGTTTGGTAGCACTTTGTTTGGTAGCACTTAGTTTGGTAACACTTTGTTAGGTAGCACTTAGTTTGATATTACCACTATGTTTGGTAACACTTAGTTTGATAACACTTTGTTAGGTAGCACTTAGTTTGATATTACCACTATGTTTGGTAGCACTTAGTTTGGTAACACTTTGTTTGATATTACCACTATGTTTGGTAGCACTTAGTTTGATATTACCACTTTGTTTGGTAGCACTTAGTTTGATATTACCACTATGTTTGGTAGCACTTAGTTTGATATTACCACTATGTTTAGTAGCACTTAGTTTAGAGACAGGAACCAACAATGTTAAACTAGGAGTGTAGAGGGAATATATTTGATCAAACAATTCAAGGGGTACTATAGTGACTAAATTATTTTAATTGTACATATAACAATATAATAAGGCACAAGAGGTGACTCTAGTGTTGATTTAAATAAAAATAATAAAAATATTTTTCTTCAATAATAATTATGGAATAAACTGTACAACGTGAGTCTTGAGTTCAATAGAGTCAGGACTAGAAAGTAGGTGAGTTACGCATGTATCAAAGCTTAAAATAACTGATCAAAGGAATAGTATTGAAAGTAGCCTGTCAAACTGATTGAAAGCTAAATCTAGGACATT
>JAULBZ010003905.1:0-15612 GCA_032360805.1 Neoturris breviconis
TCATTTTCAGCACTTGCGTTTTGCTTGTGGTGTATATTGCTTGCTAAAATTCAAAAATGTCTCATAATTAAAGTGAGGGATTGTAGGTCTATAATAACATTGGGAAATAAATATTACGGAAATTCCCGTGCGAAAGTCTAGAAAAGAAATTTCATTGGTAGAATTTCGTTAGGGTCTATCATTGAAATGCTATTTTTTAACTTTCGAGTAGTAGTTACCGTTCTTAGGACACCGTTCCCAGAACACTCGAAAATATTAAAAATATCGTATTTCCGATCATTTCCTATAGTTTTCTAGGATTTTCGGAAGTTAGAAAATATCATATTTTCGTGCAAGAAAACATCGATTTCTTGTAAAAAAATATCGAGAAAATATGACATTTTTCAGATTTTCTTACAAGGATCATGTAACATTTTGCAATTTTCCGATATTTCTATTCAAGAGCATGGCAAGGAATCGATCTCCGAGCGTCCCGGCGAAGTTGACTCGAACGTACCACCACACTATCGTCGCACGAACATATATGCAGTCCTACACTGTAATGTCATTATGAATTCTACAAATATCCTATTTTCGATAATTTACGTAATTGAAGATATGACATTTTCAATTTTCTATCTATAGGAAATCAGCTAAACCTTTAAAATACCTTGTTTTCAAAATTTTACAAAATTGAAAGTGGGACATTTTTTATATTTTTTACTATAAAATTTCATTATATCAGGAAAATGTTTAAAGTTTCGCATATTTCAAATTTTCCTACTGGGAAAATATGATATTTTCCCAGCTGGAAAATCTAGAAAATCTTACTTTTCATGCAGTGGAAGTTCCGAGAAGTGAACAAAAGACGGGAATTATTTGGAACAGTAACTACCAATCGATATTTAAAAATTGGCATTTCAATGGTAGAACTTAACGTCACGTGATGTTTGACGTAAATTTCTACAAATGAAATATCTTTTCTAGACTTTCGCACAAAAGTTTTTGCAATATTAATTTTCCAACATTAATCTCTCCTCTACATTATTTAGGAAGTAGTTACATTTCTAAATGTAGGAATACCATGCAGAATAAACGCCAGATTCTCGAATAAAAAAGAAATAATACCAAAATGTTAATAACTTATTGCAACAGTGGCACTCTCCTCCGCAGAACCAAAGAAAGCAAAAAAAAACAAAAAAAAAACATCTGAGGTGGAGTGTCGAAAAATAAAAAAATACCAGAATTTGACAAAGATGGAGTGCCTTCTTAACGGATGACTTCAGCAAGAGCACGAAAATGCCCTACTGAGTCGTCGTAATTAAAAACATGTATAACATTTGCTTTTACTGCATGTTTTGTGTTATCATTATTATTGATGTGAAAGGCGACTGGTACACCACAAGGGAATCTGCTAAATAGCGTGCTCGGCGTGCTTTATGTGATTGCATGCTTGGTGTGCTTGGCGCGCTTAATAAATTTGGCGTGCTTGGTGGGCTTTTTCTACCATTCTTTTCTTTTTTTTACCAACTTTTTACATTTTTTTACATTTTCTTACATTTTTTTTTTTTTGCAGTTTAGTTTTATCAATATATAATTTCTTTCTTGACAATTTTTTCCTTTTTTTATTTCTTTTTTCATAGAGTTATTATGCGAGTAAACGTTCGTTTGCTAGGAGATGCTTCAAAACAATGAGTTGTCCACAATCTGTCTTTGTTATTGAGAGTAGTAAATATCTTTTCAGGCACATGTACTGTTTTTAAAGTAGCTACTCGCACCACCACTGCCTTAGGTAACAAGAGCATAATTTATGAGCTTTTTTAAGTATAAAAGGACGTTACTACAAGAAATAGAGAAATATTTACCGTTGCTGACAATTCTAATCATTAATATAGAAATGACGGTCGATAAAAGCGAAGCGCTTCTACGTGCACATTAGAAGTATATTAAACTAAAGTTTCTCATTGCAAAATTATTAATCACTATGCAAAAAAAGTTATTCCGTATAAAATTAAAAATCATTTTATAATATTTCATTTAAACAATGACCTGATGATGTTCTATATTCTTCATAATATATTTATATTTAATCTTATTCATACTGGGTTGTGGAGGTCTAGTTTATACTGGGTCGCGCTCTTGGAGGGCGAAGCCTAAATCTTGGGAACTACAAACCATTTAAACCTGAAATTTTGCACACTTTCAAAGCAACCCAAAATAAATCATTCCAGGTTATAATTGTTAACATTAAAGATTTTTCCATGGCTAGATAGTCACAGACATAAATACCGCACAATGAAATTTCTGACAATTCGACAAAAACAAGTTAGTAACCCGTTAGCCGTAGGCTACAAGACCGTAATAAGAACACTGTGACACCCCTTTACCCGCGCGTTAATGTTGGAAATGGTGCAGTATAGTAGAAAATGAAAAGTCAAAAAGTATCGACAAATATGGAGATTGAGCGCGAGAAAAATGACAGCGGTTTAAATCTGTGTCGCGCCTTTAAGGTGTGGCCAGTATGAATAGGGTTAAAGCGAGAAGCGTTTTTAAAAAATGTTTTTAAATTATTAAGGAGACTTAATAAAGCCCATTGAAAAGTTAAATTTCACGATTTATTCTTAGTTAGGACAATGACGCAGCATGAAAGCCTAACAAATTCGGTTTCGTATTTCTCCGTATTCGGACTGTTTATTGCCATATATGACAATACACAGTTCGAATAAGGGACCGTATTCGGTAGGCTTTCACGCAGTGGGAGATAATACAACAAGAAAGTTTGATCAAACCGAATATAAATTTCACAAGAAAATCCTTATGTTGACATTAATATACGAATGCTTCTGGTGATCCTTTTTATCAATATACGAATGGTTTACATCGTAAGTGAAAATAATAGACATATAGTATATTGGGTTAATTCCAAATCAAAAGGTTCCGATGCAGTTTGTGAAAATGGATAACGTAACTATGATTGTTACACAATTAGATGCAAAAAGTTCACAATATGCGTCCATTATAACAGTCTCATATATTATTTCTTTAATTCTCTCAGCTATTGGATTAATTCTAAATGTTTTAAGAATATTTTTGCTTTATCACAAACAAAGTGGTCGACAAAGTAACGCAAATGTTATATTAATTTCCTTAAGTACCATGATATAATTGAGTATTATATTGGTTATTATCTTCAAGGGAATTGACTATGGAAGTCTGGACTGGAACATTGAGTATGTAATAATAGATTGTGCCCTACGTGTTATATTGTTCTTTATTTTGCTTGTTTTAACTTTCGATCGTTTACTTGCTGTTAAATATGTTTTTCAGTACAAGACAATGGTGACGAAAAATAGAATTATCCTATGCATAGCATTTTGCTCCATTTTTGGGATTGCTTTTGGACTGATTTTCATTGTACCTGGGAGTCAATTTTCAAGGAAACAGAAGGATGCAGTTATTGATGTCACATTCTCGACCTTAAATTTGCTAGTTTTATTCGCATTCATCGGAACATATTTCTATATTGGTGTAAAGTTAAGACAGAGTAAACGCTCCACGCAACAGGTTGCTGTACCGATACGACAGAATAAGAAGCTTACAAGAATTAGTTGCTTAATTGTCTTGAGTTTCATTCTTTTTGTGATAATACCAGATATAGTCTATAGCAGAGTTATTCCTTATGTTTCTGAGCATGAATCAATATTGATGAAGTGTATCATATTAGCCGCATGGCCACTTTATTTTATCTCAAACCCTTTGATTTATATTTTCTTACAAGGCGAGATACGAAATATTTTGCATAAAACACTGACGTGCAGTAATGTACCCTAATGGTAGAGTTAAAGTATTTTAACAATAATGTTTGTTTTCATAAATATGTACGTAGACCTCTATAAGGAGACTGTTTCTCATGGTACGATATGCACTGTAGCATATCTACGAAGAACAGACTTAATTGCTTCATAATCACAACAATCTCGTTTCCAGTTTTTTTTGTTTTTTTGCATTGATAAATAACTCTAACTCTAATCCCTACCCAATCGCAAGAGTTATTAGCGACTAGGGAATAAGCCCTAGTATTAGGGCTGATCAGTAAATCTAACTGTGAAGGCTGGTGAATAAACCCTAGTTCTGAGGGCTACTAGGCTATATGTACCTAGCAAACTCCACCTCTGACCAAAGAAAGATAGTTCCACTTCTTTGACCGCACTTTCTCTTGATGTAGATAGTTGTAAATATACTTGTTGGTACTATATTTACCGCATTTTATGATAAAAACATTTATGGAATATAAATACATATGTTGAAGATATTTGTGAAATATATTCCTATAATTACGCTTAATTATTACATGGTAACTAAAGTACCAATAAATGATTATAATTAATTATTTTTAATTATTTTAACCATTAGAGACTAATTAAATTGTGATTATTTTAGGTTGTTTTAAAATAATATAGATATACTATATTTATCGCTGTGTGTTCTTGTAACATTTCAAGACATAGTCCTAAAAATAGGAGCATTACATCATTTCATCAATATCCTTTCCAGGCTTGTATTATTGCGTTTTAACCCTATGCCGGAGTAGGTTGGGTAGCATATTCATGCTGGGCTAGGGGAGGCAGAAATGCCCCCCTACCTATAGTCGGAACGAACAATGCTAAGAGCTTAAAACTTTGGAGCGTTATAACAACCATAAACATTTTTTAAAAATCCCCTAAAAAATTGATGGCGTTGTTACTTTGGTGAAGACGTCATATTTTTAAATCAAATTTTTTTTTTATATATATATTTTTTCATAGCAAAATTTGAAAATTCAGGGGGTCCACACCATACTAATGAAGGGATAAGCACTAACTTCGTCTTGATGTAGATAGTTGTAATTTACTTCTGCATTTTGTTTTTATTTTATTATCTGTTTTCTGATAACAACATTCCTTCACACAACTAATTACAACGAGGTATTGGTTGCTCAAAGAAGAAACAATAGGTGAGGGAAGGTTGCATACATCTCATGATATTGGTTACTTATGATGCAATGAAAGTTATGTAGGGATAGCAAGATAGCCTAGTAGCACTAGGGGTTATTGACTAGCCCTAATAATAAGCGTTACTGACTAGTTCTGACACTAGGGCTCACAGATTAGACCTATACTTAGAGTTTATCAGGGTTAACTGCCGAGTCCTATTATAAGTATTTACCAACTAACTTTACTAACTCTAGCAATAGTGTAACGGTTAGGGTTATTGCTAGGTTACTTACTAAAGCAAAGAAATAAAAGCCTGGAAACGAGATTGATGTGATGATGTAATGTTTTACATTACATAATTTTTTATGCATGCAGAAAAACAACTTCCGGGTCCTTGAATTCCAAAGTATTTTTTGATAACAAAAATTAATGTTTCATACGCAAGCAAATGGTCGTCCGACGATAAAAAATATAAAATATATAAATTTTATATTAACTTTTTGTCAGCAACGCTAAATTTGTCTCTCTTTTGTCTCGCAGCAACGTCCTTTTATACTTAAAAAAGCTCATAAATTATGCTCTTGTTCAAAAGCATATTAGCTTAACCCTATTAGTACTGGGCTTTTTAGGGCTCTGTAACACTGAAAGGAGGCGGATTCCACCACCACCCCTCCTTTCCATAACTATTGAACCACTTGCAGTACTTGGATGAAACCTTCCACAATTAAAGGAACAATATGGTACCAATTTTTTTGATGACGTCATCACAAATCATATAACATAGCTGATGTTTTCTAAGAATTGCCATTAAAAGAGTTCTATAACAGATTTTCTAATTCTGTATTTAGTTTTAAATAGGTAACGTCCTGATGTTTCATATAGTTTCCGGGTTATAAGTGAAAACCTTGTTAAATACCAATATTTTTATCCGCAAATCCGAAAAAAATCCGAGGTAAAATCGAGGAAAACAAATTTTTCATGCAACCAAACTAGGTAGAAATATTTAGTTCATGATTTCAAGTAACTTGACCAAGTTTTATGCTACAAGGTTTACCCAAACACAAGTTATGTCAAAACAACGAATTGAAGGAGGATGGAATATTAGACTTTGTATTTTTATCATAATTTACGTCCGGGATGCAGCTCGAATGATGTGGAACCTCTGTTGAAATTTGTGAACAAATTCTTCAGCGCGCTTATCTAAATACAAAGTTTAAAAACTTTGAATACTTTAAACATGGATTTTTCAAGACGTAAGATAATGAATACTTTACTGCTGATACGACAACTAAGGAGGAAGAATAACTGCAAAACCCCAGAAGATTTTGGATCCGAAGACAAAAACGCAACCTTGTTCCCAGGGCTTTTTCTCTCTTGACGAAAAGTCAAGAGAGAAGAAGCCCTGGGAACGAGGTTGGATAAAATACGGAGATCATTTACTCGTCAACGAGATGAAAAGACACGACAAAGAATATCTTTTTCGAAACTTTCGAATTTCTCCATCAAAATTTAAAGAACTTCTCGCACTAGACTAGTTTATAGTCGTTAGTAGGCTAAATCCAGAAAGCGGGAAATTTAATCGTAATAAAATCGCACCATAAAACATTATTACTAATATTTGTGTCATAAAACCTTTTAAAACATTTTTGACAACAAAATGTTCTAAAACTATTCAAATGAAAATACTATAATAGTATTGCACGGACGAAATGTCAATTTATATTCTTTTAATTACATTGTTATAAATTTAATTTAAAAGTTGTAAATATTCATAACAAAGAAATACAATACACATATGAAACAACGTGCGACACAAATAACTCAATCTTCTTCCGACGAAGAAAGAAAATTATGATACACAATGTTGAATAACGTTAACAGCGAAAAAGTTTGCTTGACCATGGTCCCGTATATTTCTGTATGAACAATGTATTTCCATAACTTACAATGTAACTAGTGACACGTTTTCATCCAATATTACTTTTTCGCCATTTTTTGATGCCGTACAAACAAAGTTGCTGTGCATTGTAGAAGGAACTTGGGTTACAGGTTGTTAAGTTGAAATATCCAGCATATTCTTATTATCTCGCAGAGTAAAACGCTTTAGTGTGAAAAGTGATTTAAATTTGTTTTATGTTTTCCGAAAATGGACCTTTACGAAGGTAGATTTATGTGGCGTTTGAGAAGTAATTTGGCTGAATTATCTTAAAAGTGGGGACAGCTTTAGATGAAGTCTTACTACATCCTAATTGATCTCGCTAAAAACGATATATAATAATGAGTTCTTCACACACTTGTAACATTTATAGTCACAAAATGTCTATCCACAAATGGGGTTACCTATAGTAGGCCTTTACGACTACAATCTGGTTCCCAAGGTCCTTATTTTTGGAAAAATACAAGGACCGGAGTTCTTTTCATCTCTTCCGTTAAGAAGGCAAGGCAATCGGAGCGAGATTGACTTTTTCAAAGGTTTGTAGATATATATTAACGTAGTTTGGAGTAATTAAAAATTCATACCCGATGCAAACTGTTATTTGTCATGGATATAAATCCTTCGTATAGCGTTGAAACATTCCCTCTGCGGAATTTGTGTAACCGAAGTGTAACCGACGATGCACGAATTGATGACGGATGATGTTGATTTCTTTGGAACACAAATATATCCTTTTTGAGCAAATTTGACCAAAAATTATAAGTGCTTCGTTTTTGATGAAAAATGGTACATGACCAAACTTGATGGCGCTGATTCCAAATCTGGAATCAATTTTTCAAAATTTGGACCAAAAATATCATTTTTTGACCAGATTTTAGGCAAATTCGACCAAAAATTAAAGTGCTTCGTTTTTGATGAAAAGTGGTGTGGGACCAATTTTGATGTTGCGGATTCCAAATCTGGTATCAATTTTTCAAAATATACTTTTTGGCCAAATTTTAAGCAAATTTGATCAAAATTAAAAGTGCTTTGTTTTTTATGAAAATTGTTCCGTGATCCGTTTTAATATGGCGCTGATTCCAAATGAAATACGGCATCAATTTTTCAAAATTTTGACCAAAGATATCCTTTTTGGCCAAATTTTTTGGTAAAAATTAACAAAAATACCTTTTTTTGGCCAAATTCTCGCCAAAAATTAAAATGGATTCGTTTTTTATGAAAATTGATATTGGACTAGATTTAATGGTGCTGATTCCCAATCTGGTATCAATGTTAAATATTCGGACCAAAAATACCTTCTTGGCCTATGGTCTTTATCTGGTGCCTTTCTTTTGCCCCCTTGTCTCTGCTTATGTTTGCCTATCCTAGGCCTTTCCTTCTGGTGGGGATCTAAATTCCTATGCCTATTCCTCATTTTGGTCTTTGTCTGTTGCCTGGGTTCTACCAGCTTGCCTGCCTATCTTACTAATTTTACTTGCAAACATAGTGACACGCTCACGCTTCGCAATCCTTAAATATCGTATATCTATGAAAAAACCCAAAAACATAACGGGTGTGGGGCGTTGAGTAAATCCACCGTCCCACCGTCCATCGTCCACCGTCCGTGACCCCCGCGTCCCACCCTCCGTGAGCCACCGTGTGAAGTAATATTTTACAGACCAGATTTCTCAGTTTTTTAAAAAATAATAATTAATATTTTGCATACCAAAAAAAAAATAAAAAACTGGTTATGACCTACATTATTGTAGGTTTGCGATAAGGACGGTTATAGTTTGACACGGTTGTGGTTATGCGGTTATATTGTTATGTTATGGGTTAAAGGTTTATGGCATGATTTAAGTTTTACGGGTTTATGGCTTAGTTTTAGTTATGGTTTATGGTTTGGATATGATTTATGGGTTTATAGATTAATGGTATGTTTATGGATTGGTATTGGCTTTTGGTTTATAGGTTCATGGCATAAGGAATGAACGGTTATAGTTTAGTATGCCTATGGATACATTAAAGGCATAATAGCAGTCATATGATGACGTTATAGTGACGTCCAGATCGATTGTCCAAAAATCATACTTCCCGAGATTGATTTATCCTAATATTTGGTCACCTGACAGCTTGTGACTCTCTGATAAGTTTGAAGGCATAATGGCAGCAATATGATGACGTCATATTAACGTCAGATCGATTTTTCGAAAATCGCACTTTCCCGTTGTTGGTTTATTTTCGTACCTGCTCACCTTGCAGCTTATGATTCTCTGAAAAGTTAGATGCTACAAATCTATAAACCTAAATCATGGCATAAACATTAAGCGATAGGTATAATAACCACGGTTATAACCACAATTATAACCATACCAAACTATAGTCTCATACCATAAACCTATAAACCTATAAGTATAATAAAATTTAATTTCATAAAATATTTAAGGTCTGCAAAATATAAATTATAATTTTTAAAATAAAATCTGAAAAATCTGGTCTGTAAAATATTACTTCAGACGGTGGCTCACGGACGGTGGTACGGTGGACGGTGGGACAGTGGACGGTGGATTTACTCAACGGGTGTGGTGGGGATGTTCACCCACTTCGGAATTAGCCTTACTACATTTACGGCCCTAGTAATCGATCTCTATTGAAAACGGCCGGACGACACCTGTGATATTACAGGTATATTGTGAAAGCCGTCCGTATCAATAACAATAGGCTTTAGCAATTGCCGCGACTAATGTCATCAGTCTACTTCGGAATCATGAAAAATCGTGTTGTCGTCACATCGAATCGATTATGTACAATCTTCGAATGTAAACAACTAAAAATGGTAGCTTGGCTGCTCCAAAATTTCTCAAATTTTCATGCAAAAATAAACAGTAAACAGAGTGTCCAAAGAACAGGGGAAAAGTCTCTTATTTACTGGCGGGTAAGGGTTAGGTCAAGCAGTCATCGAGACAATTGTCGGAGTTTTAATCGGTAAATAAAGAGATTTATTCCCGGTTCTTTAGACAAATGTATACCCCACCAGCCTTGCGCACGACTCTCTTGCTTGAGATTTGGAAGAATTAAACATGATAGGTATGTGGAAGAGACTAGCAAGGATGTAGCTAGGTACTTCAAACAATCATTGAAGAAATGCACCAGTAATTTAAGGATTGCGGAGCGTGGGTGTACTGTTTGCAAGCGAAATTTTAAGACAGGCCAAGTCGGCAGCATCAGAAAGAACCCAGGAAACAAACAGGACCGGACTGAGGCATAGAGGTAAGGCAACAGAACCAAGGCACCATATAAGAACCATAGGCAAAGGAAAGATCCAGGCAGAAAAAAGGCACAGGCAAATGGACAAGGACCACATGCAAATGGCAAAAAGGAAAGAACCCCCAACGGTGCGTGGAGGAAGAATTCAGTCCCCCGACATAGAAATTAACAGTATGAATTAGGCGTTTAGGGCCTCTTTATGGAGCCCAATGTATGAAACACGTATATTTTGTGTCGTCGCCTATCGAATATCTCGGATAAAGAAAGCAAATAGATCGGTTACACCGTTGTTTTAGGCGGGCCTGACCTATTTTCAGAGCGATTTTTTTACATGCCATTACAAATTAGTAATTATCTCAAAAAGTAAATAATATTTTTAAATGGGGTGAAAAGCAAATGAAAGGTGAACAAATGATATATAACATGTTGGATGAGATTTGGACAGAGTGTCCGAATTATCGAACTTAACAAGAAAATACACAAAAAAAAAAAAGTTTTGGCAAAATAAAAATAAAAGTAAGGCGATGAGGGTACTTTTTTTACTGTTTTCTGCAAGGTATATACCTAGACAACACGTTAGAAAAAGTTATAGGATGTATGAACATGAATGGAGGCCATAACAGCTCGAAATTCACATGGTGCTAAAAAAAAAAAAAAAAAACTTTGCTAAGCCAAGTGGCTTAGCGAAGCTTAATAAGGCAAATAACTATCCCTAAGATACCGAAACGCTACATCTAGAACCCATAAAGTACCGAAACAAGCCCTATAGACTTCTCTCCTTTTAATGTTTTTTCAGAGAATTCCAAAGAAAACATTAAAAAATCGGGACTCATTTGTTTCCCTCGGCGAAAAGAATGCGCCGAAACTGTTCTAGAACCTTTCTACATAACATACAAATTAAATTTGGAAGGGGGAGATAACATTTTCCCTACCTTCGATGTATTTCAGCAAACGATACAAATAAACACCTTCGCTCGCTTTCCGTACGGACCGCCATTTTGAAATTCTTGATCTCACTTATCTTTTTCTCGATACTATCACCTGCAAAAAAATACCCGGGCAAGCAGGGCACATAAATACTCCACAGGTGCAAAAATAATGCCGCGGGCCAGATTTTTTGGCTTTGTGGACGCTATTTTAACGAGAATTAAATAAATAACAAATGGACTATGATGTGACGTAACCTACACAGGGTGGCTCCGTTGGGGGATTTTAAAATAAGCTGGAAAAATGATAGGAAAACACGAATGGATTGAAGGGCCACTTGCTATTCTACAACATATTTTGCTTCTTTTACCGAAAAATTACCCAAATAAATTTTCTGCCGGCAACCACAAGTTGATTTGAAATTCATGTGCGTAACGAAAAATAGCATTTAACGCATTTAACGTGAATTTTTAAAAAATTAATGTGTTTTCCTTACTGACACCAATAAGTGTTATATATGTATGTATTGAGTAGGGTTCCAGCTTTCCAGAACAGTTTACTTTGTTGAATAAGAGTAAGTTTAGTTCCAGTTATACAGGGTGCAACAAATTATTTTATAGCCCAGTACGATAATGTTCACTAAGTTCTTATTTAATGTACGTTAAATTTTCAACATTTTTCTGGTCTATCATGAACGTACACAATTTTTAACTATGTATGTACGAAACTTAAGTAATTGCGTACGTATATACAAGGTAAGGTTTGTGTTGTTCTGTAATCTCAAGTATTTATTAATTTGGAACTCACAAAACATTGTTACGCCTGGTCAGGAGTGGCATGCGATCGCACTAACACACTTTCACACACGCCTTTGGAAATATCGCACGCCTAAAATGTACGTTAGTAAAAAGATTGCATGCCTAAAATTATAAGACATATCTGCAACACTTGAGTTTGATTACAAGTATTGTCTTATCCAAGTTCCATCTACTGCATTACCATTAAAACAATATGTCCATAAACTGCTTCTGTGGAGGAGGGATTTTTGAGCATTGCTTTGGGCTTTCTAGCCTTACACAACGCTCATAAACCACTCCTCCATAGTCATTATTTACTCTTATTTTAAACAGTGCACAAAATTTTGTGATGATCTCAATGTTCTTCTTCTTCTTTAAGATTTCATTATAAATAATGGCGCTCAAACTTTTCA
The DNA here is from genome assembly GCA_032360805.1 of Neoturris breviconis. Lineage (NCBI taxonomy): Eukaryota > Metazoa > Cnidaria > Hydrozoa > Anthoathecata > Pandeidae > Neoturris > Neoturris breviconis. The sequence continues at coordinate 12,272 of JAULBZ010003905.1, forward strand.
CTGATGCAATGTCACAACCTTGTCGTTCTGTAATGTTATTTCTTGAATGTACTGGAATTCCACACACGCAAAAACTTGTCAACATTGCAAAAGGTATGTATATACTTTTAGGGACATCAAGGAAAAGTCAGGTTAATTTTTTGGCTCTAAAAATCAGAAAAAGTTTGAGTTTCCCAGAAATTCCCAAAGTCAGACTTGAAACTTAAATCATTCAAGGGGAAATCATGTTATATTTCTTATGTATATTAATTTTGAGACCTTCATGACGTTTGAATATTCCTTTTCCATGAATCTTGTTAGTTTACACGTGTTTTTTTTCTTCAAAGAATCAACAAATTCATCGAAATTTGTTCATTAGTTTATTTACAAACAGGCAAGTCATGCTGAAATTTCAAATTAAGGAACATGAATCACTGTGTAGGAGTGACTTTCAGTATAGCTTTAGGCTATAAAGCTATTTCACTCCTGTACATAAATTATTTGTTCTTATTTAAGCACTGGTCATGATAATGCAACATAAGAGCAAGTAAACACTGTGGGATATTTGAGAATTGCTTCAGGGTTTCCAAAAATTACTACTCCGTCGTGATAATCTTCTTCTTTAGAAGTATTTATAACTTTTCAGTTTAATCAAAATACTGTAACTTGTGATTCAAATATCACCCACAGTAGTCAAAATCAGTGATTTATTTTAGCTACTGGACCATATAAAAATACAGAGTTGATTACATTTTAAATGTTTCTATTAAATTAACGCTTTAAACGATTACAGGTGAACATTTGTCAGATGAATTCAAGCTAATAAATCCAACTGGAAAAGTACCAGCAATTGAACACAATGGGTTTACATTATTTGAAAGGTAGGTGAATATTGCAGTTAGAAAAAAGAGGATGTTCTCAAATCTGAATATGAAGAATTCAGTCAATATCAAGAGAACAATTACTCTTTACCAGCTGACAACTGAAATAAAATGCAAATTGCAAAAAGGTCTATTGCTGCAGAGGGACGAAACAAGTAAAAAATGTTATTGTTTTAATCAACGATATTTTATATATCGGGCACAATGGATTTTGCCTTTCCTGAGTTACATAGACTTTTTGGATGTTGATGTAGAAAATTTGTATATTGTGCACAAATTATTAGGTATAAATTTTAAACATTTTGGAGTGCTCGAAAATTTGGGGAGTGAAAATGAGAGTAATGCAGAAAATTGATGCTATTCGCTATTTAAAGAAATAGATTATCAGTTCATTTAAAAGAAAAGTCAGAGAGTCTGGGATTTGCCAAAACAGATGGCAATGTTTAAGACTAAAGCTTTTACTTAATTCCTTTTAATTTTAGGTTTTTCGATGTTCACAGCCCCCAGTCCACTCTACCCCCAGAAATTATATTTATTTTAAATATATTCCTAAGAGTCGGTGAAAATTGTGAAAAAGGAAAATCCAAAAATTCAAAGAAATTAAGTAACACCTTTATTACCATCTGTTTTGGCAAATCTCTGATTCTCTGACTATCTTTTATATGAACTGATAGTCTATTTCTCTGTTGTTTTAGTGCAGCTATTTTGAAATATCTCTGTTCTACTTACACTGTTCCTGATCATTGGTATCCTCATGACTTACATCATCGAGCAAAAATTGATGAATATCTGTCATGGCATCATACATCTACGAGAATGGGTGCAGCTTTAACATTTAGAAAGTTGGTATGTTTTGAATGAGAATGATTATTGAGTCAATGATGTTATTATTAGTCTATTTCTTTATCTCCGTAACACCCACCTTTGCAGATTAGCTAAGCAAGGGACTGTCTCAAAAATAAAATCTACAGAGGAGAGTACTGAGTCAACAATCAATGGATTGGTTTCTTAGTTTGTTGACCTAACACACTTTTGTACAGATTTATTTTTGTTGAATTTTGTCAATTTTAGTAGATTTAACCCTGCTAAAAAATTTGGATTGGAGCAAAATTTTTGATATGGTCCCTAAGGGTTAGCAAAAAACCCGAACTAGTTCAGTGTTCGAAATAAGAACAAATAATCATAATAGAGAACGGATTTGTAGCCAGAAGTTATGTTCAAATTTTTTTTCTGCATAGTGACTCAAACTTTTATCAAACTCTGACATATTTTTTTAAATTTAGTTTCTCATGAACTTTCTCATGAATTTTAACTCAAGAGTTGATTATACTAAAGTTGCAACCAAGGCTTGAAATAACAACTAGACATCACCTGTGGAGAAGCATTTTTTCAGTTTAGTTTTTACAGCTATTTACAAATCAAACAATTTTAAGATTAAAAGAACTCTGTGTCATTTTTCTGTAGGTTTGCATATTACAGTGTTCAAATAACAATAAATAACAATAAAAATCAGTGTGGAGGAGGGATTTTTTGAGCATTGCTTCTATCCCTCCTCACAGTGATTATTTACTGTTATTTCGAACATGGTATTATGCTAAACTACATTTAAATAATATATTTGAAGATATTATTTGTAATTTATTTTGGACTATCACCATTGTTATTTTATTGTAGGCCCTTGTTCCAATGCTGACAGGCAATCCACCTGGAGATGCAAGCAAGTACTTAAAAATCTTAAAAAGCTCAGTAGACATGCTTGAAAGCTATTTTCTAAAGAATACGAATTACATATCTGGTGACGATATATCAATTGCTGATTTAATGGCTCTCGAAGAATTTATTCAACTTGAGGTAATAGATTTTTTGACTACTGTCTGAACATTTAACCAAGACCCATAAATAAACTCTCGCATGCATATAATAGAAAGAAAATATTAAATAAGACCCATTGTTATATCTTAACATTTTCTTTAGTTTTCATTTCAGTTAAACAAATCATGAAATTTTGACTGATTGTAATTTTTGTAGCCTTGGTGTGAGATTCCAAAGATTCCCAGTCTTAGCGCTACTCTAATTGGATATGTTTTTTTTTTCAAGTTTGTGCATTTTATATTTTGATATGGTATAAGCCTGCATAACTGCTGGACATCACCTGTGGAGGAGTTTTTTTAATTAACATTATTCTCAAAAAATACTCCTCCACAGGGGATGTCCAGCAGTTAATTCAGACTTGTGGTATAGTTTGCAGGCTTCTGAATTCACGCCAGCAGACTGCAAATTAGTCTCCAAAAGATGTTCCTCCACAGGGTAATGCCTTCATGAATTCAGAGGCCTGGTTTACGTTGGGCAAGCAATCCTCCTTTTTAACGATACTGAATGGGTAAATTTGCGATGTTCTCTTAATTTATCGAAAACAGACCTCCTGCTTAGAATTTATTCTTCTTTCTAACCTAATAATTTTCTAGATATAATAATTGTTTA
>JAULBZ010003906.1:0-15611 GCA_032360805.1 Neoturris breviconis
CGAAATTAAATCCCCGCGAAAACCCCAAAATTTGGCCGGCCGCGAAATTAAATCTCCGCGAAAAATTTAAAAATAGGTCGTCCGCGAAATTAAGTCCACGCGAAAATTAATACACTTAAGGCACAAACAATACCATTTTTTTCAAAAGCCCTGGTTGAGGCGTTTTAGCTAACGGTAATATTTTTCTTAAAATACCTAGAAAAGTTACGTCAGCACAATATTGGGCAATTTTGCCCTTTTAGGCGTTTAACATCTTACTAACATCGTTTAATATCTCGAGAACCATAGGTCGTAACTCTGCAATTACCTTTTTTTATCTTCTCTTCGCGATTCATTCATCAGTTTTGTGTGGTCAACCTATTATCCCGTACAAATGACCGAAGTGGTCTTGGTAATATCAATATTTTTATATAAGAAACTTATGATTTTGGCGAAAACTGGAGAACTTCAAGTTCTTAACTTAAGTGAAAACTGTATGTACTGTACTGCTAAAAAACTTGAATTCAAAAGATACAAAATGAAACGGTTCGTTTGATGTAACATCTAAAGAATTGTTTTAGAGGTTAAAATCTCGTTGTTTCTTACCGTCTGCAAAGTTCGATTCTGTGTTTCTTAATGTTTGACATACATTTATTAGAACTGTTTCTGATAAAGCTGCAGCTTTATTTAGAAACATGTTTCTTATATTATATATATAAAAAATGTGTATAACACTTATTCACCGATTTTGCTACCGAAATATAAAATTTTGGCTCCTGATTTGTGGACCAATTAATCTGCCCAGTGGGCAAAAACCTGTTTAAAGTCAGCAGAACGTCTTCAACATTGTTCTAGCGTCTTAACTGCAAAGTTTGAACAGGTTCTTGCCCACTGAGTGAACTTTTTTCGTATTCCCTGCAGAAGTTCTTATATCAAATGCACTGCAATGCACTCAAAACCTCAAAATCGAGCACCACAGCGTATAAGAAATAGAAGAACGGTAATAACGTAATAGCCTAAATGTCCGATACTAGAAAATAACTGCACATTTATTGTCGTAGATTCTATTTATGCGACATTCTTCGCCTCATATGAAACGCATAGAAAGATGGTTTCCTTTTAAATTATAATGTAAATACAAGTTTTTAACAGAACAAACAACAGATAGAGCTAGCTCTGCTTATGAACAGATTATTCAAGTTGATTATTAAAATTCGTGACTTTCCCCAACTAACTGTATAAATCATCATCATCATCGGGTTCATATACGTTGCTTGCTGGTTGTTGTCCAGTACCACCACTTGCGGGCTGGCTAGCACCACCGCTTGGTTGCGTACCACCGGGGAATCTATAATAAATAATATAAAAATAAATAATAAAAAAAACACACTATAATAAACTATACGACATAAATGCGCCCGGGGGATAATATCCAATGAGATCTTTAGTTTTAGTCAGAGGAGTAATTTTTGAGCATAACTTCAGAAGAAAAAAATTCATCCACAGTGATTTACTCTTCTTATTTCGAACACTAATTTTCATTCGTAAAATCTAAAGGAGTCAACAGAAGAAACAAATCCAAGTTTGTTGACCTAACGCCCTTCTATACAGATTTATTTTTGTTGAACTTTGTCAATTTTAGTTGATTTAACCCTACCAAAGATGTTGGTTTTCGAGCGAAGTTTTAAGATAATACCTTAACAACAACTTCTGAATAATATTGAACATTCCAATTTTCAAACAAGATAAAAAAAGGCACAATGCCCATTATAAAATTAGTAAAATTCGGCAGCAAACGGTGTCGGCTTTACGCAAATTTATTTTGGGATATGTTCGTACCTGAAGTTGGTTCCAATTCCACGACTTTGTTGTAGAGTTTGTGCAAACATTTCATATTTTCTGATGTCATTATCACTAACTGATCGACGTGCATATCTCATCGATTCTTCAAAATGATCACGACGGATTTCAGGGACGGGATCTTCGTCTTCCATGTCCTAAAACAATACACATATTAGGACATAGAATAAGCGTATAATTTATGGTCTGCAGAAGTAAGAGAGGTCTTGTAATAGACCCATTCACAAATACATGAAAACGAGGCGTTGGCTGCTCAAAGTAGAACTTGTTGCAATGGAATAACTTCCTTTTTGTGCAGTGCGCTGTGGAGGAGCGTTTTTGAGTCAGGCTTTTTGTGAACAGGTCTATTTGGCTTTTTACAACGGAAGTCAAGCCTGAATATAACTGCTGGATATTAACTGTGGAGGAGCGTTTTTGAGTAAGATTTTCGCTTAAAAGCTGAAAACTATACTAAAACACCCTATACATGCAAAATTCCAGAACGAAAATATATTTTACTTTGCAGATAACATTAAGATAAGGTCAGGAAATAAGATTTCTGTTTTTGGTAAAACTGTTGTCTTACCATATCAGCATCTGGGTTAGCTTCACGTTGTCTTTCGCGTTCGATATCCTTTTCGATGGATTCTCTTATAGCTAATTTACACGCCTAAAAAAAAAATGATAAACAAATGTCATTAACAAAATGATATTTCGAGATTTTAGGGGAAGGGGAGGGCTATTTAGAAGGGGCGCTTATTAACAAAACAAAACTACAAAGCTTGCACAGAGCATAAGCAAGCTGCAAAGATGTTAGATGGAGGACTGGGGAAAAGAAGAGATAAGTTATAAGACAGATAGACCTAAGGGATTTATATTTTACGCTTCCACTTCCTGCGCATTTAAATAGACCAATCTGTCCTTATCTTTTAAAAACAATTGTGTAGAATTTTTTAAATAATAACCCAGTAGGAACGTCAAACGAGGTTGTTCTGGCGTCTTTACTGACGACTTTAAACAAGTTTTTGCTAACTGGGGAAAGTTGTCCGAACAAAAAATCAACCTGGTTTCGTTGACATATAAACGCTTATTCACATCCTTTAACCTACCTATTTGTAAACTAAGAGACTACCCACCCCATCTCCCCTAGTACAGTGGTCGTAATAAGAGCAAATAATCACTGTGGAGGAGTGAATTTTGAGCATAGCTTCAGGCTTTTTAACCTGAAGTCTTACTCAAAAAACACTCCTCCACAACAAGTAAATATTCTTATTTCGATAACTATGGTTAATGCATTACTTACACGTTGACATATCTCAGTAAGATCAGCACCACTGAATCCATGTGTTACTTTTGAAAGATATCCTAGATCAACATCTTTAGACATAGGTGTTTTACGTAGATTTGCTTTAAGAATTGAAGTACGAGACTAAAAAGAAAAACAAATATAAATGATGGTACTGACTGTAACAGGGAAGTTGCAACATTAGCAATGCTGATGATGATGATAAACAAAGGAGGTGGCATTCATCAGCGTTTGAATTAAAAACAAAATCACTGTAGAGGAGGGATATTTGAGCATTACTTCAGGATTTCTACCCTGAAGCAATGCTCAAAAATCACTCCTCCACAGTGATATTCGCTCAGGGTTTCAAAATTGTCCTGCACATCACATGTGGTTAGAGGGGTGGTTTTCGAAATCTTATCACTGTGGAGGACTGATATTTGAAAGTTACAGAAATACCTAGTAGGCAAAAACTTGTTCAAAGTGAGCAGTAAAGACAACTTTACTGCAGACTTTGAACAAGTGTTTGCCTATTGGGTATGGACTTACTGGTTCATCTGGAAGTGGAATATAAATAAGCTGATCAAGACGACCAGGACGTAAGATGGCTGAATCAATAATATCAGGTCTAAAAAAGAATATATTGAAAATGATAAATGCTTATAACATTACATAGCTTCTTCAGTCATAGTGAGGTTCCCAGGGTAAAATAGGCTATTTCAAATTCATCAGGGGCAAGAAATATTTTAGGATGGAAAGTCTTTGCAAAATATTTCTCACGACACGATATCTCAGGACATTTCATGACAGACTTCAGATTGGCAAAAATCCTAAATACCAGAGGCTTTTATATTGTAAATAAATAATCACTGTGAAGGAGTGATTATTTGTTCTTATTTCGAACGAAACTGTAACTGATTGGTTTCTTCCATGCAAAGAAACAAATCACTTACACGCTCGACTTAGTATCGTCCACTAAATGGTTACAGTCCTTAAATCGCCTACCTATTTGTTGCTCCAATGATAAATACATTCTTTTTTGCACCCATACCATCCATTTCTGTTAAGATTTGATTTATAACACGATCAGCAGCACCACCACCATCACCTGCACTTCCACCACGCGACTTTGCAATCGAATCTAATTCGTCAAAGAACAACACACATGGTGAAGCCATTCTAGCCTAGAATAAGAAAATATTAGATATTTATAAAAGATTTTACTGAGGGACAGTCTTAAAAATAAAATCTTCAGAGGAGAGTACTAAGTCAACAATCTTGCAATGGATGAGTTTCTTTGTCCCAAAGAAACCAATCCATTGCAAGTTTGTTGACTTACACCCTTCTGTACAGATTCATTTTTGTTGAATTTTAGTTGATTTAACTCTACCAAAGAAGTTTGTTTTGAGGCGAAATTTTGGGATGGTACCTAATCACACACACACAAAAAACCCATCATGAGATCTGGAGTGTAACAAACAATGAAGAAATAATTTTCAATGTGGAGAGATTTAGAATGATCCTACCAATAAAACAAAACAAAAGCCATTTGGAAGTACAACTTGAATAGGTATTTACTATAATTTAGTCATTTAATGCATGTCGACATTCCCCTGTGGAGGAGTATCTTTGGAGACTAATTTGCAGCCTGTTGGTTGCAAATTACCTCTAAAGATGCTCCTCCACAGGGGAATGCCGTCATGAATTCAGGAACTGTAATCAAGTTTCGTTTTAGGTGTTCAAAATAAGAGCAAAGATTGCTGTGGGGTTGGAAGCAAAGGTGATTTTCGAGCATAGTTTCAGACTTAGCAGTGTTTGAAATAAGAGCAAATAATCACCGTGGAGGAATGATTTTAGAGTATTGTTTCATGCTAGTGAGCCTGAATCAATGCTCAAAAACCCTCCTCCACATTGAAAATTTGTTCTTACTTCAAACACTACATTGTTGTATGTAGCCTGAATCTATGCTCAAAAATCCCTAGTGGCAATGATTCAGCAGAAATTGGTCAAAGGCATGGAAACAGAATAATACTCACTTTATCAAAGATATCTCTAACATTAGCTTCAGATTCACCAAACCACATGGTCAATAACTCAGGACCTTTGATTGAGATAAAATTTGCTTGACATTCATTTGCAATTGCTTTCGCCAGTAAGGTCTTACCACATCCAGGTGGACCATAAAACAAAACACCTTTTGATGGTGTCATACCAAATTTTAAGAATTTTTCAGGATGTTCAACTGGATATTGTACTAACTCTTGTAATTCTCGTTTTACCTTGTCCAAACCACCAACATCATCCCAGGTTACGTTAGGCACTTCAACTACTGTTTCACGAAGAGCAGATGGATTAGTAGCACCCATTGCAAACTAAACATAAAAGCAACATATAATGATCAAATTATATCATTAGAAAACTACTGAGAGTAAAACTGTGAAGAACAAATGTCTTGTCAACAAGCTTGCAATTGATTGGTTTCTTCATGACCAATCATTGCAAACTTGGTGGAGTAAGAACTCTTCATCATAAATATATAGACAGTATTTGAAATAATTGCAAATAATCACTGTGGAGGAGGGATAGTTGTGCAGTGCTTCAGGATTTCCAGTCTGAAGCAATACTTAAACATCACTACTCTACGGAGGTTATTTTCTCTAATTTCGAACACTGACAGATGTTCCCTAATGAAATACAATCAACTGTACCTTTTAGCATAATAGCTCAAAATTCAAATAGCTTGTAAAAGATCAGTATTTTTAAATATCAAACAAATCTGTATACTTGTTGTTATATTCTACTCTTTTAGTCACCTGTAGAGCAGTGTTTTTGAGTAGTTTTCAGCTTTGCAGCTGAAAAAACTCTTAAAAAACACTTCTCCGCATGTACAACTGTTATCTTGAGGTTTGTAGAATATTCCTTCTAATAAACCAAAATAAGAGTAAATAGTCACTGTGGAGGAGGTATTTTTGAGTATAAAATTCAGGCCTTTGTACCCAGAAGCTATGTTCAAAAACCACTACTCTGGTGATTTTTTGTTCTTGTTTTAAACATTGCTCTAATTTCGACCACTGTAAATATTATTTAAAATAAGAGCATATATGCTTTGTAGCTTGAAGCTATGCGCAAAATTGCTCCTTAACAGCGATTATTTGTTCTTATTTGTCATTACAAGTGAATTTTGTGGTTAACTTTATCATACATACCCTGAAGTTATCCATGGAAACAGCCAAGGAATCTAAAACCTCTGCATCAATAGCTTCTTCTTCTAAATCAATCAAGTCCATTTTCTCACGAATTTGCTGAAGAGCAGCTTCTGAACAGAGTGAAGCCATATCTGAACCAACATAACCATGTGTTTCTGCAGCAATCTGTTCAAGGTCAACTTGATCTTCTAACTTCATATTTTTTGTGTGGATTCGTATAATTTCTAACCTGCCAGTTGCATCGGGTATACCAATGTCAACTTCTCTGTCAAATCGACCTGAGAGAAAGAAGGTTACATTGATAAAGAACAATTTCTAAATATAATCTCAAACATAACCTCCTGACCTCAGATATAGAAATAAGAACATGGACTATATATGCCAAGAAGGATGGTAAAATTGCAACATTGGTGACTCTTCTTTGTAGACCTCACAAAAGTATAATCCAATCTATGCTATTATAAAATAGCAAGATTTTCTCATTGATTGATCATCAAACTCATGAGATTTGTCTGACAAAAATTTAATGTTGGTTGCTTTTCAGAATAGCCAATACATACCAAAACGTCTAAGTGCAGGGTCGATACTGTTTGGTCTGTTCGTAGCAGCCATTATGATAACATGTGATCGCTGTTTTAAACCATCCATAAGCGTTAGTAATTGTGACACAATCCTTCGTTCAACTTCTCCATGTGTTTTCTCACGTTTTGGTGCAATGGAATCAAGTTCATCAATAAATATAATAGAAGGCGAGTTTTTCTCAGCTTCTTCAAATGCTGTGAAAGAAAATAACATATTAATAACATATCAAAGTTTTGGTTATTTCAGCCAATTTAGCTAAAAATATTCACAGTGATGACCAATGCAGCAGTTATTCTAACCCCTAGCAACACAAATAATTATGTATGTGAAGGATTCTGCTGAATACAGCTTTGTTAAGGACCGTCTCAAAAATAAAATCGTCTTCATCCCGAAGAAACCTGTTTGTTGACCTAACCCACTTCTGTATAGATTTATTTTTGTTGAATTCTATTAAATTTAGTAGTTTTAACCCTACCAAAGAAGTTGGTTTTCAAGCAAAATTTTGAGATGCCTGATAAATCTTTCAAGCTGTTAATAGCATGACTGAAAGAAAATTGATATCATTAAAAACAAACTCACCTTTTCTAAGATTACTTTCCGATTCACCAGCTAATTTACTCATGATTTCTGGACCTATAAAGAAGAAATAGCTGATGCATAACAAGTTTTCAAAGAGGACAAATAATCGCTGTGCAATTATTCAATTCCAAACAATGATTTTTTAGCATTATTTCAGGCTAAAGCATTGCTAAAAACTAGAAAGATTAGCGGTTACATTTATTGCTTTAACTTAACCTGGAAAGATAGTTGTAACCTCTTAAACAGTTCCAGAATTAACAGAGAAAAATAACAGAGAATTTGCATTTCATCTATTATAATATCGAGAAGGATATTTTAATGAATACTTACCATTTATCAGGAAGAAGAAAGATCCAGTTTCATTTGCAACTGCCCTAAAATTAAAGAATAAAAAGGTCATTTTACAGTAATGCAGAATTCACCTACATTGATGTTAGGACAATGTCTAGAGCATCTTAATGAAAGAATAACTCTTTAAAGGATTTTCAAAATATATTTGTATGTAGAATTCCGCAATTACCCAAACCCAATTTCCTTACATATCTGAGAAAAATATATTTGGGCATAAAATATAGATGTCATTCTGATGTAGTGTCCAAAATAGGAGCAAATAATCACTATGGAAGAGATCTTTTTAAACATTGCCTCAGGTTTGCTAGCCTGAAGGAATGCTCAAATATCACTCCCTCCACAGTGATTATCTTGATCTTACTTCAAACACTGATGTTTCCTAAGTTTGATTTGAAATTCAACATAGGAAAGTGATAAAATAAGAGTAAATAATCACTGGGGAGGAGTGATTTTTGAGCATAGCTCCAGGCTACAAAGCCTGAAGCTATGCTCAAAATTCTTATCTTCACAGGGATTATTTACTCTTATTTCGACCACTGCAGGAAATCATCACTGTTCACTTTTGGACAACATAGTCACAAGACTGTGTGGGTCACAAGACTGTGTGGGTCACAAGACTGTGTAGACAAAGTGAACACTAAACATATTATTCTCTATATCAATAGATCATACTTTCAATAAGAAAACGTACCTAGCTATTAATGTTTTTCCAGTACCAGGTGGTCCATATAACAAGATACCTCGTGGTGGTTTTATACCTAAAGCTTTAAATAATTGTGGATGACGAAGTGGAAGTTCCACCATTTCTTTTATTTGTGCTAATTGTTTTCGACATCCACCAACATCATCATAACCAACTTCACTTAATGAATCTTCTTCATCTTCTCTTTTTATTGGTTCACCTTCACAATGTATGACTGTGTCTGGGGAAACAATACAGTATGGACTAGGATCAGTTTCAACAACTTTGAAGTCAACAGCACGCATACCACCACGAACTTGGAAAAGATCTCCTTTGCATACTGGTCTGTATGCTTCCAAAAAATATGGCTTTAAAAATACATCAAAGATACTCCTATAAAGAAAAGAAGAAACATTCTTAATTTATGTACAATAGCTGATATACACATTCAAGCCTCAAGATAACGGTTGGACATTACATGTGGAGGAGTGTTTTTGAGTTGTTTTCAGCTTTTCATTGTACTTCTTCTTCATAGTAGTATACAGCCAGTGGTTGACACAACAGATAATCGTTTTACAGAGTAATGTAGAGTAATGTGGATTATATACATGCCCAGTAGAAAAAAACTTGTTCAAAGTCAGCAGTAAAGACACCAGAACAATAACGAATGATGTTGTTCTAGTGTCTTTACCGCGGAATTTGAACAAGTTTTTGACAACCATCATGTGATGTCAATTTCTACCATGGAATGTCTTCTTTTGGCTTTCATGCAAAACATTCCACCTAGTAAATCCACCTGTACACACATAATTGACATGACACCAATGATGATAAAAAATAATAATTATGACTGTAGAAGATATTTGAGCATAGCTTCAGTCTATAAAGCCAAATCAGTTGAAATATTCTGAAGAATCTGGCAGTTATTTTAATCCTTCCTACTGTATTCACATAATGTAACTTACTTTTCAATAATAAAATCGTTAAAATGAATCTTTAAACAACGTGTCAACAAGGGATAAACATTCACTTAACTATAAATTGCAGGATAACAAAATTATTATTTTATTAACTTGTCAACAAAACTACATGTATATTTTAAATAAATCCATACCCGGTTAGTCCCTCCACTGAGTCATCTATTGGTAGAACATGTATCCTCTTGCCATATTTCACATCAGGACAAGCTTGCACACTGACAATATCGCCAAGTCGGATTCTTAGATTCTGTCGTACAACTCTGTTCATTCCAATTTTGTCATTGGTGGTGGCATCATCATTTGACAACACTATACAAACAGTTTCTTTCTTCCGTTTACCTTTTAATAGAACTGTATCTCCTCGAAATAACTGTAACTCCTCCATTTTATCCTAAAGAATTAAGTAGTTAAAAAATATGTATATATTGAAGATAGGTGTATCTGTCATGTTAACTTTTAAAATCGAATAAGGAAAGATGACAAAGAAGGATATAAAAGCAACAAAATATTTTATTTTTTTTGTTTGGGAAAACTTATGTGTAAATCACTTAGTATTATGAAATAACCAACTTCACCATTATATGTATATACACAATGTGCATGGAAAGAAATATTTTAAAGACGCATGGCCACACTGTTCATCTGTGCTCAGTATATTGGAATATTATAGTACGTTATAGTTAAAAAATGTTTTTAATAAAAATATATATATATGTAAACATTCACAAATTTAAAAAAATAAATGTCTATACAAGCCTGAATATAACTGCCGGACATCACCTGTGGAGGAGTGTTTTTTGAGTATAGTGTTCAGCTGAAAAGCTGAAAAAACCACTCCTCCACATGTGATGTCCGGCAGTTATATTCAGGCTTGATATTGCATAATTTATTAAAGCTTATTTCCCACCAGTGGGTTATTCTTTATCGCACTTTTTAGACTTTTTTATAATGCGATATTTCAGGGCGAATTTATCAACAACAAAAAAATATATTCTCTCTGATATTTGGTCTGAATGTGCACATCAATTGACATCCTCAACGTAGTATTTTTGGGTGCTAAATATTGTTAACTTTACATATTTTTTTTTTGTGGGTTAGGTAGACAATCAAAAAATATTAAAAACAGAAACACTGGATTAAAAAATTATGATGTCACATGACTATCTTTAATTCTTCATTGCATGTTTGAATTAAATGCACCATTGGAAAGAGCTTGGAAAGCTGTTCATGAAAATAGTGTATACTTTACAATTTGGATGTATTATTCTCAATATATTAAGGATTTAAATATTGCAAATAACAAATAACTTTTCAAGCTCTTTCCAACGGTGTATTAAGTTCAAGAATAAAATGATTTAAAATTTCGAAAATCTATGATATCATATTTTGGTCCACCACTTGTGGAAGAGTGTACTTTACAGCTTAGAACTGTACTAAAAACACAGTTATTTTGAAGTAAATATAAGATCCTTACTGGAGACAATGTAACAACAGAATTATCATCTGTAACAGCTTCTTCCACCATTAACCTATTTGGTTTAGCTTTAGTTTTCAGAATAGCAGTTGCCAGATCATCTCTGAAAAAAACACAATACAACATTTATAAGGGAAGCCTCCATCATTAAATATTTTTAATAACATTACTTTGTTGATTAAGCATAGCTCCAGACTACAAAGATGAATCACTCCCACAGTGGTAATTCAATATGTCCAAGGATCTTTACATTGAGATTGAAGCACTATTAAAATATAATAAAATTAGAGGCAAGATACTATTCCTATTATCACGATTGTATGATTCCAAAAAAAAACCAAGATAGCACTTGATGTACCACCAACCATACGCAGAAAGTTAAATACATAAAAGCAGAGGTAGATTTAAAGAACTCCATAACATTAGTGATATTGATAACGATGTGATATTGATAACGATGTTAAATATTCAATCCTGAATAGTTTTGCAGATGATACACGTTTGCTCAAAGAGATCCAAAATGTCATGAATACATTTAAACTTCAAAATGATCTTAATGCAACATATAAATGGTCCTCAGAGAACAATATAACTTTGAACGGTGATAAGTTTGAATTGGCACATTACAGTAACGCCTAGGAATTAAAACAACTTATTTTGCAAGGTTATTAACATCTTTAAAATATTTTCTTACTCAGGTGGGACAAAGAATCCTTGAAGCTATGCCCTATTTATGCTAGGATCTAGAGGGGCTAAAAAAGATTGAACCCCTGCCTTGTTCTTTTGCCACGAAACTTGGCACGATAACTGTATTGAACATTTTGGGCCAAAAATATTTTTAATGATATCAATATTTTTGCTGATGTCATTATTTAATAATTCTACCTGAAGAACCTAAAATTTTTATAACCATATGTTTCTTCGGAACCAGGATTGATTTGATTTGCTTTGAAATTCTCCTGTTTTCTTTGTTAAAATTACTAGGAAATCGATAGTTTCTCTTACATAAGCCCGGTTTCGTTCATTGAAATTGATAGTTCCTCTTATATAAGTCCCATTTCGTTCGTTAAAATGGCTTGAAAATTGATAGTTCTTCTTATAAAGTTTGTTTCGTCTGTTAATAAGACTTGGAAAGCGAAAGTTTGTCTTATATAAGTCCCATTTTGTTCGTTAAAATGACTTGGAAATCGATAGTTCGTCTTATTAAGTCCTGTTTCGTTCGTTAAAATGACTTGGAAATCGATTCTTATAAAAGTCCTGTTTCATGCTCACTGAACATTGTTTTAACGTTATTTTGCTGACTTTGAAAAAGTTTTTGCCCACTCGGAAATTTCTTCCCACGGAAGATTTTCTGAAGTGGAAAATGGCCTTTAGGCTCATTCGTTGTATTGCATGTTTTATAGAGCATGCATCGGAATTGTTTTTATCAACAAAGCATAACTACGGTAAACATGCTGTGATGTCCCACTTCTCTCCTTTATTTACGTACTTCTTTTACTGACAGTTTATGTACGATAGCAACAATTGTGTGTACAATATTAACAGGATTATTAATATTAGCGTACGACCTGTATGACCGTTTCCTGTATGATATCGTACACAAAAGAAAATGTTTTTGTACGATACCCTCAGTAGAGAGTACGAACGTACACACGTACAATGATTTGTTGTACCCTGTATACGTTTGCAATTACTTAAAGTTTCGTACATACATAATTGAAAATTGTGTACGCCCAGAATAGACCAGAAAAATGTTGAAAAATTTAACGTACATTGAATAAGAACTTTGTGTACATTATCGTACTGGGCTATAAAATTATATGCTTATATGCTTCTCTTTCAAGAAATAGAAATATCAAATTAGCTACAGTGCCTAATGACGTATGTGCCCAAAATGAAATTACATGCAGATGGGGTTTGGAGCTATCAGAGTAGAGTCCGTTTTCCGTTTCTCATAAAAAGCACACCATTATATAAAAAAATAAATGTTGAAACTTTAGAAAAAAGAAGACAATGTCCATGAAGAGTGACAAGTTTTTTTTCTAACAGTCGCTATGTATGTTATTCACAATTTTATTTTTTGTATATATAAGAGGTTGCCCGTTTATGAAATAACACTCTTTTTGATAGGTAAGCCACCGCAGCGTTTCAAAAAGGAGAGCGTTTTTAAGCTGTTCCATAAAGGGCGGCCCTCTCTAGTTATTGTAATTGATTATACTTGGAATGACTGGCAGACAAGAAAAAGAACTTTCATCATTTAAATTTGATCTGAGAATATTGAAAAAATGACACACTGGCCAATTAATTTGGTGCCTACACTCTGTGTGCCTACCATTTTGACCTCTCGCTTTCTGCTCTCGGTCTACGCACAATGTATTATATATATTTCTTATATGACTGGGTTATCAATTTAATTCGCAATAAAGTCTGGAACATCCAGATTTAAAGTTTGTAAGTTTTACAGTTTTTTGTCTAGCCATTTTTATTTATTTTATTAAACAATATTAACAAACATTTCAATGGTTATACATGAGCTAGGATCTCTGGTTCCCCAAATCAGAGCCTCGGTTTAGGCTACCTTCATCGACTCAACCAAAAAATAATGAGATAAAAAAATTAGACTGGAGTAGCCATTTCTCTGCATGGCCCCACAGCTATAATATAAAATCGAGGATAATCGGAACTTAAAAAGCCACATGGGAATTTAGCATGCCCGTTTTTCGTCCGGTTTTTGCGCTTTTAATGCGCGAATATAACCCCTTTAAATATTGCGGACTTTAAATGCAGGAAAATTAAAATGGCGCGAAAACAACCTCATTCCCACAGATTCTTCTCCCCTGACATCTGTCAAGAGAAAAGAAGCACTGGGAGCAAGGTTGGGTGCAAAAATTGAAAGGAGAGTCAACCTCGTACCCAGGTTCTTGATTTTTCGATTTGTGAACCTTGGACAATGTTCGTTAACAGACTTGACATATCGCTGACAGACATCAGATCATGTGTATTGACACAACTATCGATGTGAAAATGTAGCAACGAACATAGATGTGACCCATCCAAAAAACTAAAATTTCTAGGATGTTGGCACCTTCGTACTGATGAATTATTTTATTTGATAATTGAAAATTAGACACCCCTAAGTGTACTGGAATATAAGCCGAACTTATCGTGTTTAGCTAGCTAGCTAATAAAACTTTCTGGGCCGAAGTTAGAAATTTAATTCGGAAAAAGTTGCGGAAAATTTCAGAAAGACATGTTAAATTTCAGGGTAAAACCGGGCGTTGGCGCCCTCGTCCAGCTAGCAGTTCCATAAAAAACCAAGCCGCCATCAAATAACAAATTGAAGTGAGATTCAAATGTTTTAAACATTTGAATAATCTCAGATGTACCATCAGGGAGTTCCTGCCAGACAAAAACAGAAATTCAAAACAGAAGTTTTGATGTTTTGAGGATGTTTTCAATACAAAAAATATAGCTAGCTAGCTATAGAACACACACTGCTCACTCTCCAGTGGGCCATCAACGACCATCCCAACTGATCATTTTAAGAAAATCTAGGCCAGTTTAAAATAATTCAAACTCACTGATTTGAAGCCATTGTGTTAATTCTTCAGTTTGTGATCTGTGTATGATATCTTAAATACGTAAGTTGGCTTTTATATTCGGATATGTTCTATAAAAAACAATGAACAACTGACACGACAGAAATCCGTATGCGGCATAAAAGCGAAAGCCAAAAAATGCTGAATAGTGGTACTGTTATGGCGCATGCGCATCAAAAAACTTCTCGAAACTATGAAAGTAATCCGTTGAAACTCGAAATACGTCATTGCCATCTGACAACCTTTGGGACTAGGGTCAAATTTGAGCGTATCCATTTTAGTCGATATCAACAAAGACACATGTGAGCGGCAAACATGGACGAAGCAATTTTTTTTCTATAATGTGAACATGCGTACATTTGTGCCTCTTTCGTTGTTCGTTTACTAGTTTACAGAGCCAGGGTTTCATTTGAGACATTTTTTATCCCTCAGGAGTTTGTAGACAATGAACCATATCCCGTGATTCCTGATAATTCCCAGTTCATCATGGTTCCAGAGTTCATTATTATTATATACTCTCTCCCCCCCGCCGCCCCCTCCCCCCCAATCCATTAGAAATCATTATCATATGGCAACACCATGCCCTGATCTCTGCCAGTCTGCTAGCTACGGGTGTGAAACATGGTTTACTACGGAGTGTGCACTATGGGTGTGAAACTCGGTTTACTACACTGAGTGTACTTGTGTGAAACATGGTTTACTACTTGAGCTTGTACTGATAGGCAATTCAAAATTTACTTGTTTTTAGCGGTATCGATTGGTCTTTGCTCGTTCCATTGGTTAACGATTACATTCGCTTAGTAGTTATCTAATGCGAGCATAATCAGCCTTTTAGGTTACTTAATAAACGTGTTTGATCATGTGACAGATGACGAGGGTGCCGACTCACCGTTTTACCCCGCGTATACACGGGGTAAAACGGGGTATCGAGTTTTAATTCGGATTTTGCCCCGTAAGTACCCCGTACTGTCTTACGGGCTTGTAAAAATTCATAGCGAATCTAAACCTGACTATTCCTAGGTTGCAGTTATTAGTTAGAGTCAGTAAATTGGGAC
>JAULBZ010003907.1:0-15609 GCA_032360805.1 Neoturris breviconis
TTCCTTGTTATAAACTCTTTTTGCACTTTCTTACGTCATAAATTATGCTCGACCGAGTCTTTTTAAAATGCTGAAGGAGTCGACATTTCAACATAAAAAATGAGTTATTAAACATAGTGATATCAAACCTTTTATGATTATTAAGAAGTGTAAAAGTTGTTTTTATTTTTGCCTTTAAGTGCTCTTATAGTAATGCACTCATTCATAGATGTTATTGCAGATATTTAATTACTACTCAATATAAGAACAAATAATCATTGTGGAGGAGGGATTTTTGAGCAGGCTCAGTCTATAAAGTCTTGTTATATAATTTGGTGCTCCAAGCAATTTTTAATTTTAATATATCAAATTTCATCAGAAAATGTAAAACGGTTCTGTTTGTATAAGATGAAAACTTTCAAGACAACAAAAAAAGACCCGCAAAAAACACCCCAAAAGTGAGCGAGGCTAATAAGCGAGGAAAGTGTCCAATGTAAGGCGCTTTTACTTTTAATGGGTGGAAACCCCTCTAAGAGCCTATGAATGGCCGAGGGGATGAGTAATTTGATTTTAAAGTGATATAAAGCTCGAAGTTGTGCTCAAAAATCCCTCCTCTACAATGATCATTTGTTCTTATATTGAGTAGTAATCAAATATCTGCAATAACATCCATGAATGAGTGCATTACTATGGGAGTGCTTAATTGACAGACCTAATGAATAAACCAATCAAAAACAGGTTTGACCTCAAGCCTTAAAATAACAGTCAGACATCACCTGTGGAGGAGTATTTTTGAGCCGTTTTTAGTTTTGAAGTTGAAAACTGTACTCAAGAAATACTCCACCACAGGTGATGTCCATTATTTAGAGGCTTGGATCTATAACAGTTTAGCACTTCAAATGAGGAAAAATATGGTTTATGGTTTATGAGGAATGTATACCTAGAGCATCCTAATGAATCGATTATTAATGATCGATTATTCTATTTGTGAGGAACCATCTTAAACTTTTGTCTTTTTTAAATTTGAACCCAGTGAGCAAAACATGTCCAAAGTCTGCAGTAAAGATGCTAGAATAATGTTTTCAACGTTGTTCTAGCATCTTTACTGCTGACTTTGAACAGGTTTTTGCTCACTGTGAAGAAACATATCAATTTTAATTTCAGTTGATGGTTATTTCCAGAAGTAATTAACCTATTACTTATTTTAAATTACCAAAACGTCTGGCACCAATAGAATCAAGATAAGGATATCCTTGCTAATATCCTATATCGTTCATCATGAAATAGTACGTGCACCACAATTTCCTAAATTTGTGTTCATGTCAGCAAAAAAAGTAAACTAGCCAATTGAACGATTATTTTCCCCCATTATACAACTCTTTACTAAAAACAGTTCAACATAATGGTAATGAGTCATATTTTGAATTTCTTTATCTTTTACGGGAAACAATTCTGTACGAAAGCCAAAAGAGGAAAATGCATTGATGACAATACATTTCTACGAACAGAATGTCTGCTTTTGGCTTTCATACTAAAGGTTATATCTAGTCATCCAATGGAATTCAACCTTTGTCCTCTGCCTTATTATACAGTATATTCAATTACAAAATCAATTAAAGGGTGTTTGACTCAATTAAACAGGGGGTATGCTTTCTTTTACATTTGGAACATAGAAATAAAGCATTCAGGGGGTAACTTCATGTTGTATAAACAATAAGCAAGTAAAGCTATAGTTTAGGTACAAAGAGTCATATTTAATTGGCAATTAACAGAATTAGTGCAAAACAGGATACTAACATTAGAAAGTCAGGAGTTAATCTCAAACACGTCTTATATGGTATCAATATATACAATTTGACAAGGTGTTAGTTAGTAAGCGTAATAATAGTTGTTTTCGGATCGATATATTATTGAAAGAAACATATTTATCATGACACTGATGATTCAAACATGCTCAGGAAGTTTTTACACCTATGTCATCAGAAAGGTTCTAAGGTAGTTGCAAATTTTATCACAAAAGATAATATCATGGCACCAGATTTTAATATATGGTGCCAATCATCTTAGAATCTAATTTATCATTTAGGACATGTAAAGATGGCGCATTAGGAGACAATTAAACCTTCGTTCCTAAGTAACGTTTTTGGTAAATTCAAAGAAATTAAGGCAGCCTTTACATTAACACTAAATGAGTTTCATCATATACAAGCTTGTATTTGATTGGTTTCTTCAGACCAAAGTTTAGGGTGAAACTCATTTAGGGATCCATGTAAAGGCTGCGTAAATTAGAGCAAGTTTAATATAAACTCCACTAAAGGGTATGTCGTTTGCAAAAAATTAATCATTCAGTTCGAACGATGCAATCCATTGAAGACTAGTATTCAGTACTCTTCATTGTAAATGTTATATTTTGAGGTCCTTTACAAGCATGTCTGAAGAAGTTGATGTTATGTTATGTTATGAGAAATACTGCACGATGGTGTTACATGCGTCTTTACAAGCATGTCTGAAGAAGTTATGTTGATGAGCAATACCAAAATAGTTGTAAGAACCCTTTGAAGGTTTAGCAAAACAGCGACATTATCGATTATCTTTTAAATTCAATAAGTATTCTTTATAAACAAATTAATTAAGTCTTAATGAAAATTAAAAAAAATAATTAAAATTGACAAGATCAAAAAATAACCTTGTGCTAACAAAATAGACTTCTCATTCAGATCAATAAGATTAGCTTAATTGGAATATCTACCATGTTAGTGTGATTGCAATATGACCATCAGAACCTCCCTTATCTGATCTTAATAACCTTGTGCGAAAAATAAAATTCAAAATAGACCTCGATAATCACGTTTTAATTTAAATGGATTTTACATGTAGGTGTGATGACAATTTCACATCAGACCATTATCCAGCCTAAGCAACCTTAAATGTGAAATTCATAATAGATCTCAATAATCATGTTTTAATTTGAATGGCTAAGATTAACTTAATTAAAATATTTAACACGACGGCGTGGTCGCAATATTATCATTACACCCTAACTTATCTAGTCTAAATATAGCATTTGTGACGTGTAAAGGCAAAATGAATATTGTTGTTTTCAAACGTTGTTCAAATGCTTAGAAAATGGTGTTTGAGCAACGTTATTCAGCATTTGGAAATTTCCAAACGTTGCCTAATGCCATTTGTATCGTTTGCAAAAATATGCAAACGTTACTCAAACGATGGTTATTAGCATTTGTAAAAGTTTCAAACACTGTCAAATGGTGATAGATTACTTTATTTGTCTTGCTTATCTGATGAACAGTTTTGCATTTGAGAACTTGCCATGATTGACAAAAATAACTTGTTGCTGTTTAATTGTTGTTCTACTTTAATTGGTATATTATATAAAAAAATCACTTCTTTAGCAACAATCCCATATCTCAAAATGGTACCTTCAAATTTCCAGCAAGATCTTCAAAACAGCTGCAGGCAATCTAAAGCGTTGGTTCGCGGCAAGAAGCCTATAACCAGCAATTGATGCAAAAAGAACTACAGTAGTTCTTTGCTAGAACGTTGAACAGCGACATTCAGTTTTCTTTTATCATGAAAACAAAGGATTAAGATCAACAAACAATTCATACCTATTGTGGGATTCCTCCATGCATAAGCTGTTAACACTCTTCTTAGGGCTGCAATACCAACTTCTGATTGGAAAGCAGGATGGCCAGGTAGCGATCTGAAAATATATAACCCAGTAATGATGATATTCAAGTCTTACACAAATTGTGTGATAGATAGTGCAAACTCTAGCCTATGTTTATACTTGTTCTTGAACCTTCAGCATGTGCAGTATTATATTTGCTGTATTTTAAAAACTTATTTATTTTGCATGCATACCAATAGTGCATGTATACTGATGCTCAAACAACATGCTGACAAAACTCAAGACGATCTGTTTCAGTTTTTTTTTGCATATAATCAAGAAGAGAAAGAAGAGAATCAAATAGTTATGCAAAGGGTGAGCTCTCGTAGCCCAGCAATACGGTATTGCAGATCATTGTTTAATTTTTTTCTTCACATTTGTGGTGATGAGTACTAGATTTTCCATAAAGACATAAACATATATTTGAGTGTGTAGTATGTTTAATAATTTTCAATGACTTCCAAGTGAGCAAAAACTTGTTTAAAACTGCAGTAAAGACGCTAGAACAACTTACTTACTGAGTTAAAAGTATTAAACATCTTGCATATGGGTATGTAGAACAACTTCCTTGCCGGGTTAAAAGTATTAAACATCTTGCATATGGGTATGAAGAACAACTTCCTTGCCGGGTTAAAAGTATTAAACATCTTGCATATGGGCATGAAGAACAACGTCCTTACTGGGTTAAAAGTATCAAACATCTTAAATATGGGCATGTTTAATACAACCAAATTTGAGAACTATGTAATACCTATGTAGATCTCTTTCGATTTCTTCTGCAGTCATCACCATCTTTCCAACACTTTCTTCAACCATTTTTCGATAGTAACCAGGATTAGTAGCAATCTTTAATAAAAGAAGTTGATGTTCGTTACCAGGGGAAGAGTGCTGAATCAATGATCTTGCAATTAATTGGTTTCTTTGTCCCAAAGAAACCAATCAATTGCAAGCTCATTGACTCAACACTCTTCATCATAGATTAATTTTTCTGAAAATTATTGAATTTTACTTTTTTAAAGCTGATAAGATATATGCTTTTGGTAACGAATTTTGGAGATGGCTCCTTAGTTTAAATTGCTGTTTTCATCGCAGCACAATAGAACATGCTGAAGCTCCCCCTAATACAACATATTGCTTAGCAGGAATCTGCTAGAAGAATTATAGGTTAAATTTAGTTGATTTCCACAAGGTGATAAATTTACTGCGAAATCAAAAATAATACATTCCATTAGTAGAAATTGATGTCACATGATCAATTTCTACGAAAAGGAAAGTCTTCTTTCGGCTTTCACAGTGAATTTTTTATCTGGTGAGCGAATTTTTTGCACAGTCTAAATCAACCTGAAGTCATTTATCATATTTTTCAGGCCTCTGAATTCATGTTGGCATTCCTCTGTGGAGGAGCATCTTTGGAGACTAATTTTCAGCTTGTTGGCTGCAAATTAGCCTCCAAAGATGCTCCTCCACAGAAGAATGTCAACACAAATTTTGAGGCCTGTTTTTATGCTGGAAGATTCAAAATTGCACACTAGAAGGAATAATTCTGCTTACCTCGTTAATTGTTCCAGAAAATAAAATCCAAATTTCTCCACGAAGACTATCAGGAATTCCTTTTAAGATTAACTCATGTGTTTTTGGGGTCCGATACATACAAATACCCCTAAAATATAAAATTAATAATAGACAATGCTACAAAACCTGAAGTTATGCTCAAAGATCTTTCCTCCACAGTGATTATTCATTCTTATATCAACCACTGAATCATTAGCAAA
Organism: Neoturris breviconis; assembly: GCA_032360805.1. NCBI lineage: Eukaryota > Metazoa > Cnidaria > Hydrozoa > Anthoathecata > Pandeidae > Neoturris > Neoturris breviconis. The sequence goes on from JAULBZ010003907.1 coordinate 5,440, forward strand.
GTGAGCTTTCAACATAGCTTCTCCCACAGTGATTATTTTGTTTTTATTGTTGACGCTGATTAATTCTTATTTTGAGCATTAATCAAGCGGTTCAAATTAAAGCAGTCCTGTAATTGGTTCAATTCTAAATTTGTTGACTCAGCAGCCTCATGCATCTATAGGTACTAGTATGTTCTCACTAATGCATTACAGTAGTTGGTTTAGTCAACCACCTAAGCTCAGTGAATATCAAATTCAACAAAAAACGAAACTACACAGAAGGGTGTTATGTCAATAAGCTTGTAATGGATTGGGTTCATTGGTACAAGGAAACTAATCATACCGGCCATATTCAGCAAAATGTAAACTCCATAGGTGCTCCTTAACAGATTCTTTTACAGGAACACCTGCTTCGTCCACTGGACAAAATACTTTCTTTAATGCAGGTTGAAATGCAACATAATTAGATGAGTTGGCCAAGAACCCGGGTATCGTTCTAAAAATATGTCAATGATGTAATAAGTAAACAATCAGCTTTATGGAAGAACTTAAAGTGCAATGCTGAAAATATGAGGAAAATAATCACTGTGGAGGAGGGATGTTTGAGCATAGTTTTAGTATATATAGCTTAAAGCTATGCTCAAATATCACTCCTCCCCAGTGATTATTTCCTCTTATTTCAAGCACTGCCACCAATGTGGAAATAAGAGGAAATAAAAACTGTGGAGGAGGGATGTTTTGAGCATAGCGTCAGACTACAAAGTGGTATTATGGCTGTTTATTTCTTAATAAATTAATTTTTCTTAGTTCTGAAAATATATTTGACACTCTTTTTGCAAAGGGGTGATTTGTGACATAACTTCAGGCTAAAAAGCTCAAAAATTACTTCTGCACAGTGATTGTTCTTGTTTCGAGTTCTGCTTTTGCTCAACTGCTCTAAATAATAACAGACGAATCCTCATAGCATAGCTTCAGGATACAAGTCAAAAGCTATGCTCAAAATTCATTCCTACTCTTACATAGTGACTATTCAAATATTTCAGATTTCTTTGAAACCAAATAAGTGTAAATAATCACTGTGGAGGAGAGATGTTAGAGCATAGCCTGAAACTATGCACAACTCTCCTTTGCAGTGATTATTATTTATAATGAAAAAAAGGATTTTACTTGACAGTAGGTGTCTTCGAAAGGAAATCAGATATCTTTTCCATCAAAAATTCACGATCTTTCAAAGATGCAAATAGAAATGTCAACTAAACGTAAAAAGAAAAGTTGTCAGCTCTCCTGCGCATCCTCTCCTGCGCATCCTAGAACGTATGGAAAATAAGTATATGAGAAGATTGTGTGAAAGACCACAGAATAGTGAGGAGAGTACTGAATCAACGATCTTGCAATGTTCGTAGACCTAACACACTTCTGTACAGATTTATTTTTGTTGAATTTTGTCAATTTTAGTTGATTTAATCCTAACACAAAATTTGGTTTTGGAGTGAAATTTTGAGATGGTTCCAAACATGGGCATAAACAATAAAAAAATAGATTTCAACAAAATATATTACTGCTCATCTATAGTATAAGTAACCGAGCTTAGTTATTAAAGAATTTGTTTCTCTTATTGTAGGCGGAAAATGTAATAAACAAGAAATTAAGCCAATCAGCTTGAGTGCTTCAGTTTTTTTGAAGATTATTTGTAATGGCAATGCAAAACCCCTACATAACTGAATGACTAGTCATTATAATGATTAAACTTCACACACTAATGTTACATCATAAAACTGAACAAACCTTTTTGCTGATCAGCATTTTTTGGTGATGTCATCATAAGTTTTTATGGAACCAATATTGCTGACATCATGATCACAAGGAATAACAAACTGGCTTACTTTGCATAATAATGGTGGCTTTTTAGCATTACAATATTAAGAGTTGTAGACATTTTAAGTCTGTATACCATTTTAGATAGATGATATATTATTCTTTCACATAGTTACTACATTTTCAGTAAATATGTTTGAAAATGCCAAAATTATCATCTCATGTCTGAAAAATATTATCATATGACCAAACTTTTAGCATTTTTTTCAGGTCAAAATCAGTGCTGGAAATAACGACCGGTCAACGGTCACTGACCGCTGAAAAATTCAATATTGTGACCATATTGACCGGTCAAAATATAATCGCAAGTATTGGTGTAAGTACAAATTAATAATAAACATAACACAAGTTCTAGGATTGTACCAATTACAGCAATAATAGTGCATATGTTTAGTTCTTATCATCCGTTCAAACAGCGTTAATTTTGTTGATATCGCTAGCACAACTAAAGTCTACCATTTCTAAAGAACTTTTCATGCCGAACGACAATAACAAAGTCTACATATTTCAATAATTTTAGCACGTGCAATAATTCAGCTGTCCATTTATATGTCTGGAAATTATTAAAGAAGGCTGGTTTACACTATATATATATATATTTTAAACTTAAGACCGTTTTCTGCTCCAGAAAGCTTTCCAAAGAACGGAGACATAACGAAAAAAATTGCATGCATAGAATTATTGTTATATGGTTACAGGAGGTGATTTCTTGGAATTCTTGAGACATATAAAAGGGAAGTAAGAACACAACTTAATAACGCCAGGATTGACAAGAATAAAAGTAACAAGAATAAAATGGAATTAGCGTTTGTGACTTTTGATATTAACATAATAACACATAAGTACTACGCCTATAATTCAAATCTTCTTCTGTATAATAACTTGTTTATATATATGAGACAGGTAGATTTATGTTGCATAAATTAGCAACAATTGTTGTATGTATAACAGCAGCATGTTTAAAACGAACTATATTACTTACTGATATACCGAGAGTAAAATGTATGATGACCACCAGAATTTTGCGAAGTTTACAGCATTGTTCTAACGTTTTTACTGTGAAACTTTTGCCCACTGCACAGAAGTGTGTTAGGTCAACGAACTTGCAATGGATTGGTTTCTTCCGTACAAGATTGTTGAGTCAACTCTCCTCTGTAGGTCTTATTTTTGAGACACTCCCTAATGATGCAGGACAAGAAGTTGATTATAAACAAACATACCTTTGACTTGGTAGTGATATGCACAGCACTAGGAACAATACTTGTCGTACTCATCTTCTCGACAACTGACACTTCACGCATTGGTACAATAACAGAACATAACTGTTTGATCTAAATGAAGAAAAATACGATATTATCAAATACAAGGAGAAAGTGATCATTTAACCAATTCTTACTGCATTGAAGTAATCTCATGTGGAATACCTTATCACAAAATGCTCAAAGGACAATCAATTGCTGTGGAGGAGTGATTTTTAAGCGTAGCTTGAAGGTATAAGGTATGAAGCTATACTCAATAATTCATCTTCAATAGTTATTATTTCTTCTTATTTCAAGCACTCTTATAACAACTTTCAATAAGATACTTAGTGCGTAAAAGTCAAAAGTTATTCTAGCTTCTTTACTGTAGACTTTGAACAAGTTTCTTGAGACATGTACCCTGTAAAGGGAATGTGACAGTATTATTGTTGTATCACAGTATTTGGAATGAGAGTGAATAATCAATATAGAGGGAGGAATTCTAAGCATAGCTTAAGGCTTTGTAGCTTGGAGCTATGTTCAAAAATCATTCTTCCACAGTGATATTTTTGCTCTAATTTCAACCACTGTATAACGGAGGAGGAATTTTGAGTACATTTATAGCTTGAAGTTATGCTAAAACATTCTTCCTCCACAATGATTATTTGCTCTTATTTTGAGTACAGTTATAGCCTAAAGCAACGCTAAAAATCCCTCCTCCACGGTGATTATATGCACTTAATATAAGCAATGTGAATTACATACCCTGCTTTCAAAACAAATATAATTTGGTGAAATGTACAATATCCCCCACATGTGTGCTTTATTGAAAGGACTCCATAACGTACATTGTAAAGTACCATCTAGTTTCTCCTCCTTTGGTAAATGGAACGTACGTCTATAAGCAAAGAAGATTATTATGTGAGACAAGTTATGATAGAATAAAAGCTGGTTCTGGAGAAGAGTACTAGAGTCACACCAATCTGAAAGTTTATTGCGCTTATTCATAATGATAAGATTATGTTTTAATTTTACCTGTAATGTTCACTTTTTGCTCTTGCGTCTAAATCTCGCTTCAATGATGATGACATTTTACGCGAAGCTCTCTTTTTCCCTTTTTTCAAACTATAAGGAAAGCATTGCTTTAAATGTAAAAGTAATCCAGAACTTTCAATACGAAGGAAAACACTAAATACACATGTCATAATAATCATGAATTAGCTATTCTTTCATAAAGTCTAATTCACACCAGCGGGATTATCTTTATCACTGACTTTTCAGACTTTTCAGTGTGATATATCTGATATTTGTTCTAAATTATGTGCATCAAGTTGGTAAAATAATAAAGATAAACCTACTGGTGTGAGTTAGACTTTATGAAAGAATAAGGGGCTGTCTTTTACCGAAGAAACCAATCCATTGCAAGCTCATTGACTTAACACACTTCTGCACAGATTTATTTTTAATCACTTTGGTTATGTTTACATGTCGCTACATTTTGTATTTTTGACTTACATATGATTATATATAATAAACTCACGTTTGAAACCGTGGTTTGATTTATTCATGTAGCAATAAAACACACATACAAATTACCTGGATATAGTAAGTTTCTTTTCTTGACCGATTGATTGTTCATCTGATAGTAGGCTAAAGTATATAACCAGTGGTCAAAACAAGAGCATATAATCACTGTGAAGGAGCGACCTTTGAGCATAGCTTCAGGTTACAAAGCTTGAATCTATGCTAAAAACTCTCTCCTTCACAGCTCTTATTTTGACCACTGTATAATACATATATCATTTGAACTAACTTCATTTTATGCACTGTCAGCAATTGTCTTGATAACCGTGAAATGAAATTGCAATTTTTACTTTGGTATGTATAAACAAGTCGAATTAAAACTGTTGATTTAGTAGTCTTCTCTAACAGCTTATAATCACTGTTTAACAATTGCTTCCAAGCTATATTCTCATTTAAAGGGATCATCTCAAAATTTCACTCCAAAACCAACTTTTTTGTTAGGGTTATATCAACTAAAATTGACAAAATTCAACAAAAATGAATCTGTGCAGAAGTGGATTGGTTTCTTCAGTACGAAGAAATCAATCCATTGCAAGATCATTGACTCAGTACTCTGCTCAGTAGATTTTATTTTTGAGACAGTCCCTAATGAGAATTAGGCACGCAATGTCCTACCAACAAAAGATTTTGTTTTGATATTGCAAGACAAAGGATATAATTTGTACTGAAAATAATTAATTTTACCTTTTCATTCCGATATTTGCAAGCTGTTCAATAAGACTGTATGTATCTGATGCGTGGAGTAACATCGAAAAATAATACTAAAACAATCAAATAATAATATTTCCTTTAACGCAGTTGTTTATCCTAAAGTTGAGAGCAATTGTGATTGAAAAAAGAAAGAAAAAACTACTGTGTAGGAGTAATGTGGACATACTGAGTACAGTGGAAAAATACAGTTTTTCCATGACAAATAAAACTAAACATCAACTAAGTACTCTTTGTTATAAAGCATAGAGATTTAATTTTAACAATGGGATATCTGAATCAGGGAATTACCTTAATATGTATTTCTTCAAATAAATTAATTCGTCAGAACACAACACTTTATTGGAAACTATAGAGTGATATAGAACCATTTTCCTTGAGTTTTCCAGGAATTCTAAAAATTTCAATCAAATTCCCTGAGTTTTCCAGGTTTTCCCTGGATAATATTAATAAAAACAGCTAATTTTCTAATTTCCTGATGATACTTACTTCTTGAATCCTTGTTGTGACTTTTATACCATCTGGTAAAACAACGCCACTTGTTCTCTCAAGATTCTAAATATGCAATAGCTTTCAATCACATCTATAGAGGAGACCCCAAATGATGATTTTTTTAACTTAAAATGGCACCCAACTGCTACCATAGTTAAAAATTTTATACTGAGGTTGATTGTAAAGTTAGAAAAATATAGTAACAGTACAACCACTGCAGTGTGGAAGACATAATGGCAATACAAGGTTCGAATACGGAGAAATAAGGGATTGTATTCAGTAGATATTAAGCTGTACACACGCTGTATTTTAGTGGAGAATTCCTTGTAAAACTGGCAATAAATAACCATCATAGCAAAACATATATTGTAATAACTGGTGCTTGAGGAGTGTTTTTGGAGTAGAGTTTTATTTTTGGTTGCTAAAACCGGGGCTCTGAATTCACGACGGCATTCTCCTGTGGAAAAGCATCTTTGGAGGATAACTTGAAGCCAACAGTCTCCAAAGATGCTCCTCCCCAGAGGAATGGTGATGTGGATTCATAGGCCTTTAAAACTGAACACCTATAGTCAATGTGGAATATTTTCTGAGCGTAACTTTTTTGCTCGAAATTTTGCTCAAGGACCACTCCTTCACAGTGATTATGTGTTGTTCTTTTAAACACTAATACACATGATCGAATATTCGACTAGTTTATATCTTACCACAATATCGATCCACGGTATTACCACTCGCGCTTCTTTACCAAGTAAGAACGAGTAAAAACATAGATGATTAACGGAGAGATACATCCAACCTTGACGTGGCACTTTTCCTTTCCAATAGCTGCATGAGTAATCTATAAATTCAGACTGAGAATGAAGCAACAGATCTTCGTTAACTTGAAACTTAAAATTGTTTATGAGAACATTAGCTAAAATATAGAACTTTGCCTGTTAAGCTCGATCTTTGCATATATGTGAGATACTCAGTATGAGTTTCATTTCTCTTTTGGTCCATAAAAACATAAACAACATTAAAAACGTTCTTATGATCTTGCTATTTTAGTGCCCCACATTCAAAGATAAAAATGTTTCTTTGTGTATTACTAAAGGCTCAAACTAACGACAGAAATCACCCACGTGGAAAAGTGTTTATGAAGCTGAAAACTGTACTCAAAACATAATTCTGCACAGGTGATGTACGACTGTTAATTTGAGGCTTGATTACTTACAGTTAACCAATTTTTCAGCATCTGGCATACCAAACAAACGTTTAAATCTCGCAGTCGCTGATTGAAATTTCTCACTGTCGGTATCAGCTAAACCAAGAAAAAAGATGAAATGTATAGTTAGAAGACACTGTCATTCATTTGTGAAGAGGATCTAAAATACTTCAGATGAATAAAGAACTGAAAAATGGATAAAAATGTGCTAATAACTTTGAATGACAATCAGATTTAAATATATTAAGGACCAGACTTGCACACTTCCCATCAAGATGTTTTTACCACAATCATAGTGCTCAAAATAAGAACAAATAATCAGTGCGGAGGTGCGGTATTTGAACATAGCTTGAGGCAATGTAGTGTATCCCTCCTCCACAGTGATTATTTGTTCTTATATCGAGTATTAAATGAGGAAATCAATCCTAGAAATAATTGTCAAACATCACCTGTGAAGGAATGTTTTCTGAGTATGAAACCATAGAACACTCCTCCACTGTTGAGATTCACTATAAACTTACCAGGACTAACTGGAGTACTTTGCAATAAAGAACTTGCTAAAAGACTTTCAATTTTTGCTTTTACAAATTCTTTCATATCGTCTGAGCTGTCAAAACTTTCTAGAAATAGTGAAGAGACAAGAGCATAATAAGCACCGTGATTTTTGAGCATAGCTTTATTTGCTCTTATTGTGAACGAACACTGTCAGCATCTTTTAGAATTCATCAAGAATGAACCAATCAATGTCAACATTGTTAAGGTTAAGTGTTCGAATTAAGAACAAATAATCACTGTGGCGGAGAGATTTTTGAGCATTGCTTCAAGCTAAAAATGCTTGAAGCAATGCTCAATATTCCTCATCCACAGTGATTATTTGTTTTTATTTCTACCACTGTATGTTACGCCCTAAATTACAGATACATAATTTAATTTTGTAAATTAAAAACTACTAGCAAGTAATTGATTAGAGCTTATCTAGCTTGTAGATGGAAGTACAATACTCTTCTTCATTTTGCCTATAATGACACTTATTTTGTGGGTTTGAATATTTTTATAATTTTGCATTTATGATTTTTCATGTGTCGAAGTTTTTAAGAATTCTTAATTAAAACGTGTTAGAATTGTATCCACGCGCTAAATAAATATGTTCTTGGACTGCTGGTCATCCCTCATGCTAGTGAAGTAGTGTATTTTTTAGTATAGTTTTCAGCTGCAAGAAAATTCATACTTGTTAATATCTGATATGCCCAATAAGAAAATAAATGGTTTCATTTTGAATTCAATTTTAAACTCTTCCCAAATTTTGCAAAATTAATCATACCTAATGTGTTCATCATAGAATTTTGAAGCCATACCCAGTCTTCTTCTATTTCTGATCTCGACGAAGAATTAGCTATTACTACGGTAAAATAAATTATAAATTATTAAAATAAAACGAAACTCAGAACATGAACAAATGAGTAATAGTTTTGGAAGAGTAATTTTGAAGAGTTTCACCCATGTAGCCTAAAGCTTGGTTTCCAATAAAGAAATTTTGTTGAGCAACAGTTGTGCGACTGTTGTGCGACGTATTGGAAACCGGTCCAGTCTTTTTACAAAAATCTTGTCGTGCAACAAGTGTTGTAGAGATAGATTTTTTTCTATCTCTGCGACAAGCGCACAACTGTTGCACAACAACATCGGAAATTTATTTATCTAAGTTGAGCAACATTCGCACAACAAGTGTTGCACAACTGTTGCTCAACAAAATTTCTTTATTGGAAACCAAGCTTAAAGCTATGTTCAAAAAACTTCTCCACAGCGACTATTTGTTTTTCTTTCAACGACTACTGATCAATATTTCAATTTCTAACATCATGTAGTAATTTATACCATTGTTACACTAATTTCAAACCTACAGTAAGTTTCGATATGTGAAAAGAGATGCTAATACTTGTTTAAACTTGTTAATAGAACACATGCTGTAACTTTATTTAAAATGGTACTTTAAACCAAAAAAGTATTATCCTTATTTAAACAATAAAAGAATAATAAATAATAAAGTAAATACATTTTTATCTTTATTTAGATTATAGAGATTATCAAAACTAAGCAGTGTTCAAAATAATTGCAAATAATCACTATGGAGGAGTATTGCAATACTCAACCAAAGGTACGGTATTGAAATTAGCCCACCAAACCTTTGCATATTTAAAATTATTTCATATTTCATATCAAGGATAAACACACAAACTATACATGGCATTAGAATCTCATGTCCTTATTAAGTTAGTAAACTTTCAGATCTAATAAACAATTGGAGCAAAATTATATCAAATCACTGCGGAGGAGTAGTGAAATTTTGTATCCTAGCATGAAGCAATGTTCAAAAATAACTTCTCCACAGTGGAACAATTGAACAATTAAATATAAATTCATTAACTTAACATTACATTTACCGTAATATGCATCGATTAAATGCCCCCTTCTTTTAAATGCCCCCCCCCTACCTAATCACTAAAATATTTAATAAACGCCTCAGTCACAATGGGATAATTAAATATAAACTGTATTAAATATACTGTACCACACCTTTTCCATTGGACCGACAATGCAATTTGGACCCGTTTTGCCCAAAATTCGAGACCGAGTTGACGAAATTGAAAAAGAAATTTGGCAACAACTTCTAAGATATCGCCAAGAGTGCTGGTACCGAATTTCAAAATGATAGCACTTCGGCAAACATGGTTTATTAAAAAAAAGCGGAACGCTGCCGCTCCCGCCACAAAGCAGGCACCCGCGCCCGCACTCGCCTAAAATATTTTGCACGTGCTGTAAGTCGCACGCGCAAAATATTAGTATCGCACTCGCTTATTTTTTCGCCTAACATACTTCTTCTATTTTTAGCACAACAGAAGTATTTTATTTTGCAATTGCAAGAGTTTGCAAATATCTTGACTTTAACAAACTAACTTCTTCTACATACGAGAAAGTGAAATTTAAACGGCAGCCATCTTGTTTTAAAATGCGCAGCAATAAAATATGACATCAATAAACTTATTCTTCTAGTGTAACGTCACAATGGAAAACCATTATCGAGTCGGCGAAGAC
>JAULBZ010003908.1:0-15608 GCA_032360805.1 Neoturris breviconis
AATGAGCTTGCAATAGATTGGTTTCTTCGGTACGAAGAAACCAATCCATTGCAAGATCATTGACTCAGTACTCTCCTGTAGATTTTCTTTGAGACGGTCCCTTAGTGCAACATATGTATTATGAAATTGCATTTTTCTTCGAACGAAATTATATAAATTAAGTTGCATAAAGAATCGTTTCAACGTTGTTTCGATGTCGTGTCGACATCGTGTGCAGGGTGTGTTCGTTACGATCTTTTAGATGTATTTCATCAAATGGCCATTCGATTTTTGGGGCATGTTCGCTTGCATTCGGTTAGTTATTTTTAAAACCGGAAGGTATTTTGATACAAGACAATGTCTACGGTAACCCTTCAAAAATCGAAAACAGAACTTAAAAATTCAGATTCAAAAAATCATAAGATGACGTCAACAATCGCCACATTGTTCTTTTGGATCATAATAGTACCAAGTTTCATGAAGTAAGCAGATTCTGCCCTCCTCCAGATTTGTAGACCTAAAAAATGCGAGTTCTAGAGTTTGTGTCTCGATGAGCTAAAGCGATAAGTTCGGTAAGTAGTATATATTTAACATAATAGGAGACAAAATTTACAATTCAAAATATATATATATGTACAAAAAAATCCAGTATGAAAACATAGCTTTGTGAAGTGTCCCCCAGTATACAAAAAACTTGTTCAAATTCCGTATTAAGACGCTAGAACAATGTCGTTCGACTTTGAACATGTTTTTGTCCATGCAATATGTATTACCATATATGGCAATGCACAGTTCGTATATGAAATATGTATTACCACACATGGCAGTACAGTCCGGAAAATCTTTTTTCCGTCTTTTACGGAATTCTTTCCGGAAAACAACCCGTCATTCAGTAATTATTCAAGCCGTTTCATTTTACGTGAAATCGCAATTCTTTCGCACTTTTTGAAATTTCTTTTGTTTTTTCTTAGCGTTATCATCATCTCTTCTCCTCGATAATGATGATGATGATGAAGTTGATACAATTTCTGGAATTTTCAAGAATTCTGGAATCCGATCAATTTCTTCAACGAGCTCATGATAAAGTTCATCACAAGATTCACTTATACTTGGTAATTCACTGCTGATTGAACACATGCTCATCTTCAAGCGGTGTATCGGATTGCTAAAACAATCACCAGGAGACCAAGATAAAGGTCTTAGAAAGTTCGAATTTGAAATTTTGCATTTCGTTTTTAATAAATGACGACATCTATAGCAACTATTAATCCCTTGTATCGCAGAATCTGAAGTAGTACTAATGACTGATGCTGTTGAATTTGAAAGCAGACAATTTATACAATTCATATAGTCTACAGTCGGTTTATTGTCTTCTTCATTATCACTTGAACATTCTTCAATAGCTTCAGGTATACTTGCTTTACTACTACATAAAGAATCGATCTTTAAGACGGTGTTTCGTGGTTGTTTTTCATCGTAGCGGGAACGTTTTCTTCGCAGTTTTACATCACCAACAGCAAAAGCTGGATTATCTATACGGGCTGGTAAACGTTCACCACATGGAAAGTTTTCATTTTTAACTTTAGATATATATTTCCACGCTTTTGTCACAGAATTGTTTTTTATTGATAACATATATTTTTCATGGCTATTATTCCGGCTATCTGTCAACAACATGTTCTAGAATGATATATAAACCTGAATATAACTGCCGAACATCACACCCACGGAGGAGTGTTTTTTAAGTATAGTTTTCAGCTTTACTACAACAACTAAAAATTACATTAGAATGAAATTACATTTGTTCTAAAGGCAGATTTCTACTAGGCAAATTCATTCGCACGAATTTTAAATGAAACCATTACATTGGTTGAAAGTGACGTAACCCGTTAGGTGACGTCACTTTCAACTAATGTAATGGCTTCATTTGGAATTCGTGCGAACGAATTCGTCTACATTCGTTACAAAAACACCTTTTTTATTGGTAGATTTTAAATAAACTAAACTTGAACAAATTCAACAAAAATTAATCTGCACAGAAGAGTGTTATGTCAACGAGCTTACAATGGGTTGGTTGCTTCTGTTTGAATAAACCAATCCAATGCACGTACGTCAATTGTAAATTTTATTTGTTAAACGCTCTCTAAAGTTTATCATCTAACCTTACCTTGTGTGATAAGAACGTTTTACTTGTTTTTAACATAAATTTGATAAATCTTTAACTTTAACGTTTTATCATCTCCACATGACGCACGAGTAAAACTTATGGATACAAACTAAAATCGTACAATAGTATAAATGATTCTTATCTACCTACCTTTAGTCATCAGTTATTTTTTATACATCATTCTATACATTTCACGATTTGTAATTTTAACTTTATAATTTATTCATAGAAATAAATTCGTCATAAACTGTGATTCGAAGTCAAAATAATCATATTTAATAACTGATGTGACATCTTCTTTGAAAATTGAACATAAATCCATATAAACATACATAGTTATGATGTGATTTAGCAGCCATTTTTAAAATATACCTATGGTGACAACAACGTGTTCAAAGTACGTACACGACACCATGTAGTGCACGGAGGATGTTTATAATAAAATGAGATTTGCTGCGTGAGAGGGTTATTGTTTATACCTGGTAATAAAAAACGGAATACTTTGTGATAGAAAATGTTTTCAAAAACTTAAATGGCAAGGATAAGTTTATAAAATTTTAACCAACCTACTAAACAGCAATTTGTAAGGCGAAAATTTAAATAAAGTTTTGACAAAACATGTTAAACAACATATGTACGTGAGACAAATTTCTTGTTCCCCTTGGATTTTCCTTACTCACTTCGGCCAAAAAACCACCCTTAACTGGGACTCTGGTAGTACTTTTGTTTTAAATATTACTACTAGTAGCTATATCACCAAGCTCGTCCCCAGTCCCTTTTGACTTTTTTTTATATTTCTCGGACCTTACAGAAAAGACGAAATTCGTCTGAGGGCTGGGGACGAGCTTGGCTATATCACTAATTTATTAGTTTAAAGGCTGAAATACACGATCACGTGCATTTCATGAAAAAATGAAGAAAAGTACCGGTCATTTCAACTGATCATTTTAAAATGTTCATTTAAACATGTTTGACTTTCATCATTTTTAAATGATGAACTTTGAATAGAAAATTCTAGACTCTAGACTTGTTTTCCTCAAATATTTATGGCGCCAATTCAACAGTTTATTTTAGCATACAAAAGAAGATTTTTAAATGATTCGTGTAGTCAGGTGTCCACATCATTTTAAATGATGAAAGAAAATGTTAAAAAAAAAAAAAAATCAAAATTTTAAAATGATCGTGTATTTCAGCCTTAAGAACTCTTAAAGTTGTATAGTATTGGATTCCTGTGTTTAACTTCAAACTTGGTCACTTGACCGCTTTTGATATCGTGATGAATCTGAAGGCATAATGGCGGCAATATGATGACGTCATAGTGATGCCGTAATGATTTTTGAAAAAACGTACTTCCCGTTAGGAGATTTACCATCATATCTGGTCACTTATGCAACCAAGAGAAATTTAAAGGCATAATAGCAGTCAATTGTTTTCTGAAAATCGTAATTCCCGTTGTGGTTTCTCTTCATGCATTGTCACTTGACAGCATGTGACACACTGATAAATATGAAGACATAATGACAGCCATATGACGGCGTCATAGTGAATAAGAAATGTGCAAAGCTTTTAAAACATTGATACACAACTTATATACCTTATTTCTTTTATTTAAGGATGGGTTGACAGAAGCAGCCACCGTGAGGTGTTCTGTGAAATAGGTGTTCTTATTCTCTAGCTGACGTCTATTTCGGGATTAGTATTAGTATAACGTGTACATTTTAGAACAGCTTGCTTTCCCAGCTGAACACGAATCTAGTATAAAGAACAGTTAAGATTTCCAGCTACATAAGATTTCCGTGAAACAGTATAGTTTTTCCTCATAAGAACAACTCTTTTCCCCAGCTAACCACAGGAATGTCCATCCTAGAACAGATCCTATTTCCAGCTGGAGAAATTTTATTTGGAACCATTTTTCCCCAGCTAAGACGAACAGATAATATTTCCAGTCAGAGCTTCTCAAAAACGCATTAATCTCCTAGTCGACGAGATACCAACTCAGAACAGCTCATTTTCCCAGCCAGAAGGGGAATAATAGTGCAAGAACAGGTCAGCTATAACTTTTTTTCTGGAATGTAAGAACAGGTCTTATTCCCGCCCAGTACACCCCCTTAGAACCCCTATTTTCAAGAACACCTCTGTCCGTTGGCTGCTTTCGGGTTATGCTTAAAATAAATGATTTCAGCTTCAAAATATATAGAACACCGTTATTTACGCGGTTCTTTTGTTTTGCCAGATTATCATTTTGCCAACATACTTCTGCGCAATTCAGTTTGAATTTTATCAAGTGACCAAATTAACTTCCACGAAATTCTTTTTTTGAACAAATTTTGTCCCAATCAAATATTTTGTTTTCTTAGAATTTCCATAGTTGCGTGATCAGAGAATTCTGCAACAAAATATTGTCTCAATATACCATAAAAGTCTTAATTTTCGCGGGGTTTTAATTTCGTGAAGGCTAAAAAAACACTTTTAAGGGTTTTAAATTTCGCGAATTCGGAATTTTCGGAAAATTACACGGGTTTTAATTTCGCAAATCGTTCCAAAATAGAAATATTTTACTCAAGACAATGGGGTTTAGAAAAGGATATTTTGCGCAAATAAAAACAGCATGATTCAAGGGATGTTCTATTCAAATAAAGTGAATGCATTTCCGTCCAAATCCAACTCCCACTCAGAATTCGAGTCAGACAGTTTATTTTTTGCGTCATCAAGGAACTCATCAAGGAACTCATCATAGTCGCAAGATGGATCAATTTTTAGAAAAGGATCTAAAGAAGGAAGACCTTCTGAGCCCATATCTATAGCGTTGAAATAAATTGACTGTACTAAAAAAAATAAATTGTTATTTACCTGAAAGTTACGCTAAAGGAACTCCCTTTCAAAAATCGCGAAATTCGCGAAATTTAAGACTCGCGAAAATTAAGACTTTTAAGGTAGTAAATATTTTATTATGAGGAAAAGAAACGACATAGAAATAATATATTTGTGTTGTACAGTTGATTCGTGAAAAAAAGCTATTAACTTCTTACGTAAAAATTGAGCTAACTAATATCGTAAACGTTGACCAAAGTTTGACACGACTAAATTCTTGAAATTTGTTCCAAAATTTATTCGATGAAGTTTATATGTTCATTTTTGTAAACCTGTTCAAAGTCGTTAAACGTTAGAAGAAAAACATTTTCTATCGTTATTTTGCTGACTTTGAACAGGTTTTTTGCCGACTGGGATATAATTCTTGAGCACTAAACAATTTTTGTATTTATAATCTTTTATATACGGTATACTTATAAAATAGTACAGATATATAAACAGGGATATATAACAGATATAAAACTAACAGCAACATTTAAACAGTACCTCTAGATATTCAACTGTATCTAACCAAATCAAAGCAAGTCATATGAGAGGTGTTGACTGCTGAAAATAGAACTTAATGCAATGCAATAAGTATTGCATTGCATCAAGTTCTACTTTGAGCCGCCAACGCCACATTTTTTTATGTATTTGTGAATGGGTCTGTGGGCTGTGGCTCTTTCACGATTCCAAAAAATAATCCGATTTGCCCGTTTTCCTCTGATTTTCGTTTTTTGATGCCGTACAGCTGCCTCTGCGCAGGAGATTGTACATTCACATAATGCAAATCTGTACGGTGGTAATCAAAAGATGTTGGTGTTTATCACATGGAAGTTGATTATTATCGTTAAATACTTTCATGTGAAAGTTGTCAAATACTTCAGCAAATCCTCATTTTGATGACGAAATAGCCTTAGCACTTACTTTTTTCATGAATCGTAAATACATCCTACATTCAAGCTATGGTTGGTATAAACTGTGGTTCATATCCAATAATATTTTTAAAGATACAACCATGTTTTCATATGACTCACCTTTAAAAATTCAAAGCTATAACCGCCTATTTTCTGGTTGGGTATCAGGCTAAACCTGTCTAGATTCTTATGTTTCTGACGTGTTAATTCTAGCGTCGCGTGCGTCGTCTTTGTGTGTGTAAGGTCTGTCAACAAAATCTTCGTAAGGGGCATATGTTCTTCATAATCCATATTTTATTTTAACAATAAATGAGTAGTAATGGTAAAGATCTCAATACAATGCATAAAGGGTAAAAGGCAACGAGGAACGATACAAGTCACACCCCATCAACAATTGATCAAAATCAAGATATGCATGTTGAAATTATTAATCTAGGAACGAATGATGTGACCACACCCAGATCTTGCAAATTCTGTTTCGATCCCGATTTAACATCCCCTAAAAATAAATAAATCTGCATTAATATCGGGTGAGCTGTCCTTGGTTGATTGGTATCTACATTTGAAGGAAACGAAATTGAATTGATATCAGACTATGACATATGGAGCTAATATAAAGACCTTTGGCTCGCAAAAACTAACTCCTAATGCATCGGGTTAGTCTGGGTATAGAGTTGACCAAATATTGTCTCTTTATAGATTTTAGATCGAATATTCACAATGTACTCCACGGTTCTGGGAGAGCATTGCAAAAGCTCTCATGAAATTACCTAAATTAAACAATAAATCAGTCTATAAAATCTTCTGTCACAAGAAAAGATGTCCTGGGCGTTTATTTAATGTTCGACTTTTTAGGGGTGGCGGTAATTAGGGGCGTTTACAAAAAAATACCATCCGAGCTAAGCTAAGTTAAGTGTAAATCAAGCTTTAGCCTTGGTAAATCCGATAAAAAAATACCGGATCTACCGGACTGCAGACACAAAAAATGGTAACCCCAGCTGCACTGCACATCAAGTTCAACTGTTGAAACGGAAACGGCTGCACAAAAATCTCAAAAATCAAGAACTTTTCCAGAAGGAAAACATATAGCTATAGAATTATTTAAGTTTAGATTAATGTACATTAAGGGAAATAAAGGCTGCTATGCAGCGTTAGGCGGGTGTCGGAAGGAGGATGTTGATCCCACATTCACCGGGTGTCCGGGCGCAAAAAGATATAGTTTTGTCAACCATTAACCCCCCTCCGCGGACACGTGAATGTGTGTGAATGCCCAGGTGGGGATTAGCACCCTCTCCTCTTTTGGAGTGATCCTTGGAATTACCTATATACTCCGGATGAATACGAATAAACAAGATTGTTAGTCGGCGTTTTTTATGTACGTGACAATGGCGCATAAAACGACAGCTTAAAAGATGGATGTTTTCTTATATCAATTTCTATTCCTTTCACTCGGAAGACATAGTGTTATACACACATACACACTGCTGTATGTCCACACTACACTGTGTTTACGTCACTTTGATTTTGCTTATCACCGTTGTTTCAGGCGGACCTGACCTATTTTCAGAGCGATTTTTTTACATGCCATTAGCTAGCTATACAAAACGTAAATAATATTTTTTTATGGGGTAAAAAGCAAATGAAAGGTGAACAAATTATCTTTCTAATGATACATCACATGTTGGGTGAGATTCGGACAGAGCGTCCGAATTATCGAACTTTAAAAAAAAATACAAAAAAAGAAAGTTTTGGCAAAATAAAAAAAAAGTAAGGCGATGAGGGTACCTTTTTTTACTTTTTTCTGCAAGGTATATTACCAGACAACACATTAGAAAGAGTTATAGGATATATGACATGAATGGAGGCCATAACAGCTTGAAATTCACATGGTGCTAAAAAAAACAAAAAAAAACTTGTTTGCTAAAAAAATACCCTAAACGAAGTTTGGATTTAAGCCAAGCGGCGGTTTAGCAAAACTTAACAAGGCAACTAACTATCCTTGATATACCGAAACGCTATATCTAGAACGCATAAACTACCGAAATAAGCCCTACTGACTTCCCTCCACTCAATGTTTTTTTAGAAAGAAAACATTAAAAAACGGGGACTCGCTTGCTTCCCGCAGCGAAAAGAATACTCCGAAACTGTTCTGAACCTTTCTGCATAACATACAAATAACATTTGGAAGGAGGAGATAACATTTTATCCCTACATTCAACGTATTTCGGCAAGCGATACAAATAAACAGCCTCGCTTGCTTACCGCTTGGCCCGTCATTTTGAAATATTTGTCTCGCTTATTTTTTTATCGCTACTATCACCTGCAAAAAATACCTAACAAGCAAGGCACGTAAATACGCCATGGGTGCAAAAATAGCGCCGCAGGCGGGAATTTTTAGTTTTTTGGCTTTGTGAACGCTGTTTTAACGGGAATTGAATAAAAAACAAACGGAAACGGTAGAATATGCCATACCCGAGATTGGTATGCGCTGTTCGGGGCTTCAAATATCCGCGCCGCTAGGCTCGTTTTAAGATCGCTTTTGATTTTTTCGACGGGAAAAGGCAAAAGGCATCCAGAGCGCATACCATATTCTTATTCTACAACATATTTGCTTCATTTACTGGTAGCGTAATAGCATTTTATCGCCGTCCACAAGCATTTATCGGTCGGTGAGTTTTTCAAAATTAATGTGTTTTTCTTTCGAAAACCAATAAGTGTTATGTATATGTATGAGGATTCCAACTTTCTAGAACAGTTTACTTCATGGAATTTGAGTAAGTTTAGTTCAAGTTATGAAATATCCAAAATCTTGGTAATTTTTATGCTAGATTCGGAAGGTCATGTCCGCTATTTCCGTAAATGAAACATCGGTGTTGGGGTCAGTCAAAATTCGAAGCCGACTACTAGTAGCTAGCTAACTTTAATTAAAATTAATTTATTCGTTTATTTTACTCATTTTACTTCTTGCCCCGATTATTTTTACTTGCTGGTAGAATGTTTTAGATTTGGCATTTGGGAGAAATTCAGTTTAATCAGTGGGAAAAACGGAATCAAACAATCGCGCTGATCCACTAAATAAACCAGGTCGGGAGCAGGTTTGATCGGTGGGCCCACGAATCAATCTGAAACCTGAATCAAATGCAAAATCCTGGAAAAAACTGTGTTCTTCCACTGTACTAAGGGATAAAAGACTCAGGGAAATTACTATGTTTTTTGAAGAAAATCCTTGAAAATTACTTCCATAATCTTGTCTGAACTCTGCATTTCCCTGCTGAAGGAGTACACAAAAAAAATTGTCCAAATAATATACAATAAAAGAAATTCCCCCATATTACTACCAAAATCCATAACAGAAATTCAGCTAAAGAGTTGAAAATATAGGAGTCGAGATCGACTACCAAAAGGTAACCGAGTGTCGACATGTCCAGTTTTGGCTCTGATTCATCTTCTCCATTTTCTATTTGTTTAATATACTTTTTTAACACACGATTCTAATTCCAACTCCAAAAAATCGATTTTGGATTTGATTTAGCTACAACATTTATTAAGTAATCAAGACTCAATATAACGGTCAGACATCACTTGTGGAGGAATGTTTTTTAAATACAGTTTTCAGCTTAACCCTATTTACCCCCGGGGGGGGGGTACTTTGTACCACACCCCCCGAAATTTCCGTATAACTTCTGATCCACTTATCGTTTTAAGCCCAAATTTGGTGTCTTTTCCAAAAAGTTTTCTCCAAACGGACCCAGGACCACTTTTGGCCTTCGGGACCGGAAATTTTCAAAAAAAAAAAAAATGATTAAATTCGGTATTATTTTGGTCTACGAGGCTTTGCAAAGGCTTTTTATTGTGTAATAGTTAATAAAAACATTCATAATTAGCAAATATAACGATATAATTAATTGTTCTAGCTAAATTTCCATTTTCGCCTTTTTAGTCAGATTTTCACAGGTACTGCGGATGGATACTCATATTCTGCATGAAGACATTTCAATCCCGGGTCTTATAGGGTTAAAATACAATATACAGAGAAGACTATTGATTCAGAGAGCTTGCAATGGATTGGTCTCGATTTCATTGCAGCTCGCTAATGCGACATTCTTCGGTAAAAATTAATTTTTGTTGAATTTCGGCCGAAGTAAATTTCTTGATCAATCAAAAGAGTACTTGAAATAGCACTTGAAAAATTCCTTAGTAGGTAAATATAGGTGGCTGATTTCCACTGGGCAAAAAATCCGCTGCGATAGCCAAAAGAAGACATTTCATTGGTACCATACGCGTATGACGTCAATTTCCACCAATGGAATGTCTTATTTTGGCTTTGGCAGCGAATATATCGCCTAGTGAATATCAACACAAATGATTCTTACGGACAGTGTGAATGAACAAGAACAGTATTGACAGCTAATGTTAGTAGCAGGATATCAATTGAAATCATGATTTGTGTGGTAGTGTGCTTCTAAAAATGTAAACCAACTAAATCATTATCGCAGTGAAATAAAACTTGCAAAATATGAACATTTTCAAAATGTTCCTGGTGTTACATTTTTAATATGTGTTGTGGATTTAACAACCATACTCAGAGGTTAAACGTAAAGATTATAGTCGTGAATATGATTTTCTTATGCTAGTTATTACTTTCTTGATATCAATGAGTCAATAAAAGTTTTTCCGACTGAGTAAAGTATTGTCGTCAAAGAAACCATGTTTTAATTAAATCATCACTACAAAACGACGATATTACAATGTTGTTTATGTATTCCAATTATTCTCTTTATTAAACAAAATTATTTTGTAAGAATAGAAGAAATTTACTTACATTTACTTAGATTGATAGTCTTGCTTAACTTACGTGTTGTAAAGTCTGATTTTCATTAGGTGTAATGTCAATTTCTACAAATGGATTGTCTTCTATTAGCTTACGTGCGGAAGGTTTCGCTTAATGGAACTCAACCTTACGGAACATTAAAAATCTTTAATCCTGAAAGTTTTGATTCGAAATCTCCATACTTCTTCCCTCCTTTTTCTTCGAGACTTGGTACAAGAAGACACTGTGAAAACAAAATAAATATTTTAAACGAAATCTATTGGAGCGGAGAAAGAGAAAACTGATTGCTAGTGTAGTCTAGTCATACAGATTAATTTATCACACATGTACCGCGAATAACTTAAAAACAATATCATTATAAACAACGCAATCTGTTTCCTCACATATGATCAAAATTGTTCAAAGTCAGCAGTAAAGACAATTTAAAACGGTGGAAAAAGTGTCTTAATTCTCAGCTTTGATCAATATACAAATATACCCACACATCTCGCACAGCAATGCAAAGTACTCTTTATATTCTCTATCGAATGGAGAAATTATCATGTAACATTAATATATGTGCTTCCAGAAAAACTTCACAACGTAAAAAGGCAGCAAAAAGGATCCCACAGATCTTCAAATACAAACTGTGTAATGCAACATATCATCCATAACATATAGACACGGCCCAACCGGCAAAAACCTTTCCAAAGTCAGCAAAATAACGTTAGAACAACGTTCCAAGAACTGTATTTTTGCTGATTTTGAACAGGTTTTTGCCGACTGGGTGTGAGTTTGTCATATTTTTTAATCAAGAGAAAAATTAAATAGCTAATACGGTTTTGTAAACACGTGGTTGCCCAATGTGAAAACAACTTTAATTAACATGTTTTTAAAGAGAGTTCAAAATCGTGGATAAAATATTTTTACTTATAAAAGTCTTACATTATATTAAAAAGTACCCCAGTAAACAAAAACTTTTTCAATATTTGCAGACGCTACGACGCTACGACAGTCAGTCGTTTGATGTTGTTCTAGCGTCTTTAGAGTTGAGCTTGAACAGGTTTTTAACAACTGGGATGACCACAAGACATAACATATTAATTGGATTTATTAACTAATTTAACGCGACATGTGCGACCAATTCCGTCACATGACGTCAGAACAACGTCAAAACGACCCTGACGTCCAGTGCACATTGCGATAATTTATTCCAACAAATCGTATTTCAAAAATATAAATGATTTATCGTTTTGAAAACCGTACAATATTTTGTGATAGATTATGTACCTCCCGCATCTTATGTCCAGACCTCTGGTAGTTTGAGAGAGACACAAGGAAAGTCTTCCGAGCGCGTATGAGTGACAGTTAACTAGGTCAAAAAGCTGAAGATATCAAAACGCGCCTTAGACAAAATGAGTTTCAGTTGATTTCCCGATTTTCATCCGTCAGATGTTGAACTAGACTCAAATCATGAACCAACTATGGAACGCGGTTGTCATATTAATTAGCAATCGCACGCCATACATTTGACTTACTTGTTAAACTAGACTCAGATAATTAAGCCCTAAAATGATCAGACTAGCACTGTTACGGAACGCGATTGTCATATTAATTAGATGCCATATATTCGACTTACTTCTGGCTTACTTGGGGGGAATTTACAATAGACGCAAGAACTTCCCACCTTTGTTCTGTGGGATCAGATTTCTATTTTCTAGCTCGGCATGCCGGTAATTATTTTTTGACTTTCTTGGGTAATAATACGGATAACAATCAAGTTGTTGCAACTTTCAGCAGCACCTTCACGGACCTCTGATTTGATCGGCCTTCCGTCAACATGGTACTGACTAATTTGAGTGACTTACTTGGTTGCTAGGTGATTTTTACGATCGAGAGCAAATGTGTACTAGCTTGCTATAGAGAGCCTTTCTAAAAGTTGCAAAGTTTCAGAAGAAAGTTTGTGTGCTGAAAATGTGATATTGATAGATCTATGTATGTTACAGACAACAACAGAAGTGACTGCACCACCACATAAGCAGAAGAAACTAGCTAGCTAGCTATCTGGCATTAATATGAGCTAACATAATGCACTTAACAAAGGAAGAAACTACATATTCCTGGAAATAACTTGTATTATAATTCCTAGATTTTGAGAATGGTAGCTAGAATGTTTTGTATTTGATTGTTGGTTGGAAACTGCCCAGCCGGCAAAAACCTGTTCAAAGTCATATGTTTACGTACATATGGATAAAGTATGCATTTTTGTAGGTGTAGGTATCTGTTGATACATCGAAAGATATACATTCATAATTTTTGCTTGTTGATAACCTTCAGAAAAGTACAGCAAATGTTATTGTCATACGTGTATGGTGTATATAGATTTATACCATTTATGATCTGCTGATGATTAACTTGTTTATATGGTATAATATATACATTAACTACAAAAAATTGACAATTAAATTATAGACGGATACTTTTAAACTTCGTCGAAAAAATTTGGGACCAAATTTCCAGAATTTAGTCATGTCAAAATTTGATCAAGTCTGCAATATTAGTTACAGTAACTCAATTTTTATGTAAATCGAGGAGCAGATGAAGAAAAAAGAAAAAAGTAGTAAATTTTTGTTTCTAGGCTTTTTTCGTGAACAACGACAACACAAATACAAAAAAAAAAGAAAACACAAAACATATCAGAATTTTATTACAGTATTTTTATATGTTGTTCCTCATATCATCGTATTAGCTTTAGAATTACTAATGTAGCGCTATTTCACTACAGATTCCTTTGATTTACACGATTATGAGAATTTTAAGAAAATTCTGTCTTAACAATATTTGGTCAGAAGAAAAATTTAATTGTTAACTTGGTCAGTTGATTTATATATATATATCCCAAATATATGTCCCAAATAGTTTAAGATGATCATTTAATTCAAAGTCCATGCTATGTCATTTATTTAACCTCTATTTTGTGGATACCTCTGTAGAATTGTTAGTTTGCTATTTTAAATTAGCTATCTAACCCTCACTGGAAAGTGGTTCTGAACATCGATCTAGGTTTATAAATTTGATTGTGTATATAGATACTATAATTTTTAAAAATCTTGATTCATATTGTCAAACTACTGTTTGTTTCACTCTCCTCCGCAGAGCCTAACGAAAGCAAAAAATAAATAAATAAAAATCTGCGGTGGAGTGCTAAAAAATAAAAATAAGCAAAATTTGACAAAGGTGGAGTGCCGCCCTCGTCACCTCTTTTTCGCCTTTCCGCGAGTCTGCCTCTGCGTAGGAGAGTGTGTTTGTTTAGTATAATTTGCACTGTACAGTACAGTTGTCTAGGTTATATTCTTATTTATATTCAGTCTATTTTGATCTACTATGCAAATTTTCAAATCTGGAGGTTCAAATGCATGATTCCGCACAGAAAAAGTTCATAAACGAAAGTACTGACAAAAACCTTTCTCCAAGTTTATTGTCATTTTCGATATTTTGATATTTATACCCGTGCTACATGAAACAAAAGAAGGTCGGTAATTGGATAAATATACGATTAATGAAAATACCTGGCCTAGTAGACAAATATTTGCTAAGTGAGTCCAAATAGACAAAAGCGTTCAAGACGCTAGAATAACCATAAAAACGTTGTTCTAGCGTCTTTACTGCGGACTTTGAACAAGTTCCACTAATGAAGTGTAGTCTCGGGCCGTAAATTCCGATTCCATCCGATTCCCTATGTATCTTCCGATTTTGCTCGGGCATGGAGAGATCTGGAAACTAGTTTGACAGAGACTGATAATGATCCATCTCAGTGATGTTTTAGACCCTCTCTAGCAACAAATTGCAAAATATCCGGGGGCTTCGCCCATGACCCCACTAGACCCCCAGCTGCTAAAACAAACTTCCCGAAGGGAAATTATGACTAGGTCCTAAAAAATCCTGTTTCCGCTTCTCCAATACATTGAATTAGAACCGTATTTTTGATACACTCGAAATAGGTACGCACCACATAACATAAACACGTGTGATATACATTTCAACGTTGTTTACTACGGTATTTTCTCATTGGATATCGTTATTACAAACCGTAACGAAAAAGTATCTGAAATATCATTATTTCTCACTGGACGCTCAATGTTTACTCAACGTCGGAAAGACGTTGTTTGAACATCAATTACCCAAATTGACGTCCTTTACACGTTGATTCGACGCCGCGTGCATGTCTAGTACCTTCAGGGCTTAACCCCATATCTACCAGACCTTTTATGGGCTATAATTCTGTATTCTACAATTTCTGAACGATTCATGACTGAGCTTTCAAACTTTACACACATACAGTCCATTATAAATTGTACATTTTACTTTTCTTATTTAATGACGTCACGAAACTCAGAGTAGAAACAATTATTTGACACTTAGCAAACTCTGCTTAGTCTTTTACTATCAAAATGAATGAAATAACCGATTATCTATAGTGCTATAGGGTGCCAGAGGTATCAAAATTACTAAAACAAACGTTATTATCAAAAAACAACTGTGGAGGAGAGCAATAAGATGATTTCCTAAAAAAAAACTGTGGAGGAGAACAATAAATAACTCATATGGCATGGACTGAACAATATTGAAACAATAGATGATTCAACAAAATCTTATATCGACAGACAAATGATATATGTGAAAATAATCAAAAAAATTCTATCCACCTCTCTGGAGGAGAGCACTGACAGCACACCTTCTGCATAATATTTTCAATTGTAATTACACCGAAATGTTCCTAGTAAAATAATATTAAAAGTCACCAAAGGAGAAGTTCGTTCGATTTGCTGTTCAGGATATATCGTAAAAAGTTCAACAGGGGAGAAGTGGGGGGGGGGGGGGGGGC